>PVJX010040331.1:0-15252 GCA_004027295.1 Dolichotis patagonum | reverse complement strand
TTTTTCTGGTTCCCTGTCACATAGACCATTATTTTCTCATCTTTGACTTTCAGTCCATAGACAGTCTTTCAGGTTAATTATATTTCTTATATAGAGCATCTTGATAGACCCTATCTCCTGATCCACTCTGCCTGTGTTTCTTTTTATTAGTGTATCGAGGCCATCTATGTTAGTGATTATGGCCAAACTTCTCTGCCTCATCTCTGCCATGCTATTTTTCTGCCATTGTTTGTCTACTTTTCCCCTTCATTCTACTGTCTGCTCCGTTCAGTGAGCCCCTTCTGCTGCTGCTCCTGAAACCATGGTCTTTTCTCTCTCTCTAGAATGTCCTTCAGTATTTTTGTAGGGTTGGATTGGTGGTCATGAACTCCCCCAGTTCCTCTTTGTCATGGAAGCATCTTGTTTCTCCATTAATTTTGAGAGATAGTTTTGCAGGGTACATCAATCTGGGTTGGAGGTTATTTTTTTTCAAGACTTGGAATACTTTGCTCCAAGCTCTTCTTGATTTGATGGTTTGTGTCTGTTGTGACTCTGATGGGTTTTCCTTTATAGGTAATCTGTTTCTTTTCTCTGACCACTTTTAATATTCTCTTCTTGTGTTGGATTTCTGAGATCTTGATTATTATATGTCTGGGTGTAGATCTATTTTGGTTATAGCTGGCTGGAGTTCTGTATGCCTATATATCTGGATATCATTTCCTTTTCCTATGCTTGGGAAGTTTTCTTTAATTATTTCTGTAAATAGCCTTTGTATTTCATTTGTGTTTACCCCTGCTTCTTTATTCACATTTTTTATTCTTAAGTTATAGATCCTTTTGTCATCTTTTAGCTTTTGTATTGTTACTGCCTGGTTCCTTGTTATTTTTAAGAGATCTTTCCTTTTGTGATCACAGTTTGCAAACCTGTCTTCAAGGTTTGATAGTCTATCTTTAGTTTCTTTCAAGCAGTTTTGCCAGCTTTCAATGGAGTTGTTAATTTCCTGGTAATCTCTTGGAATCTATTTCATGTATTCTAGAGTTTTTTTATACTTTTCATCAAAAGTTTCTCTCCTTTTTCTATGCTCCTCCATTCTTCCATCTGTGTCTTCTTGAGAGGTGTTTAGCATTTCTTTTATTATTTTTCTTGTATCTTCCTTTACTTGTATTAGTACTTCTACTTTTCTCACTTGTAAAATTTCTTTTATAATTTCATGAAGATATTTCTTTATGTCAGATGATGTTTCTTCTGAAACTGCAGGTGTGCAACCCCTGATCTCTTCTGTGTTTACCTCTCCTGGGCCAGTACTGCTTGGGTTGGAGGCTGGAGACTTCCTTTTATTTCTTCCTCTTGTCATGTTTCTGGTTTCTTCCAGACAATTGGATAGTGGGGTACCCCGTACTTCTGTATTGGTTATAATTTCTCTGCAGTGGGCTGGCAAGGGCTTGTTGCCCTCCCCAGTCTGCTGGTGACCACTGGAGTACAAGCAGGGGTGTGGCAGGCTGTCCTCACCTGTCACAGTCCCATGTCCTAGGGGGTTGGATATGAACTCAACTGCTGGGAGTGATGGTCTTAAGCTCTCCCCAGGCCAGCCCACACCGGGCAGTCAGTCCCCCTGCACGGTCTCTGCCTCCTGAATTGAAAGAAAGCCGCTGGGCATGGTGCACTTAGGCCGTGGAACTTCCAGGACTCAGTCCAGTGTGTCAGGTAGCTAGCCAGAAACTCAATTGCCCGGAGCACAGGTCACCAGCTCTCCCTGAGCCTGCCTGGGGCCAATGGGACTCACCTCGGAGGGTCCTAACTCCCCTGCAGGCTCTTGGCTTCCTCGAAATATTTA
Organism: Dolichotis patagonum; assembly: GCA_004027295.1. Classification (NCBI taxonomy): domain Eukaryota; kingdom Metazoa; phylum Chordata; class Mammalia; order Rodentia; family Caviidae; genus Dolichotis; species Dolichotis patagonum. The sequence continues at coordinate 13,439 of PVJX010040331.1, read as the reverse complement.
TTTCCGTGATTGCTAATCACAAGCCTGTCTTATATATCTGAGATTCTGCCCTCATTCTGCTTCAGATACTTTCAATAGAATTTTTATTCTCCTGGATATCTGCTTGAATCTGTTTTATGGATTCCATTTATTTCCTATGTGGGCTATTCAAGTTTTCCATTATTTCTCTAAGATCCTGTGATTTTTTAAAAATTCATATCTGCTCTAGAGTCATTAACCATGATTTTCTTTGTGGTCATCATCTCTGCAGTTATTTGAGAAATTATTTCCAATTTGATTTTTTTCTACAGCTTCATTCATTTGCTTTGTTGTTACCACTTTAGAGAGGCCTGCTGGGTGACTTTCCGATTGTTCCATATCACTGACCCTGGTGACTTAGATATTTGTAATTGCATCTTGTTTAAGTGTCTCCTCATTTCCTTCTTTCTTTTTTTTAAAATTTAATTCTCAGATTGATCTTTGTAAAGTCCTTATGGTGAGTTGTTTTATTACTAGTATTTAGAACCTTTAGGTAAGGGCTATTTCTCAGTGGTGTCTTCCAGGTGTAGCTGGCTTTTGGGATTTGAGTCTGTTGAAAGATCCTACCTCTTCAGTTTGTTGGGGATGAGAAGTTGCTACCTGCTTAGCCCGACCTTTGGTTCTCTGGCACTGGTCCACAGAATTTTCTACAATTTGATCTTGGAATTGGTCAATTTGAGTCTTGGAATACCAGGAAGAACAGTTAAAAAGAACAATTATGTCACTTGGCCAAAGAGATACAGTCAATAATGTAGAGAGGCCACACTGACTCCATTTTGTTCTGGACACGTCCAATCAACAATATTTTGGGAAAAAGTGCAGGCCTTGAAACATTCCCCCCACCCCAAGGTAAAAATATGAGATCCTGAAAGGACAAAAAGCAAACAAGTTATACAATCTAAGCATATAGAATTGGAGTTTTTTTGTTCTTTATCTCAATAAAAGCTGCTTGCTTATGTTGGCCAGCAGCAGCCATTTTGCTGACCCTTAGTATGTGTGACACTTTATTTTCCCTTTGTTCACAGAACCCCAACATAACAATAGCAATAATATCAAACACAGTCTAAAAAATGACAAACTGAGGTAACATCAACTTATCACCTTTAACCATATGAACTAGATTTATGGTTATATAATAAAATCCAAAATCAGAAAATTACATGCAGTAAATCAGTCCTCAGTATGACAGTTTTATCCTCAGAGAAGTAAACTTAAAAGGGGTTAGGAAAAAAAATGGAGAAATAAAGGAAGAAGAAAAGATTAGAAGCTAGGCTGGAGGACAAAGGGGAATCACACAAACTTTGGGAAACTGGTGTAGAAGATAGGAAGGAAAGGGAAAAGAAATAAAAGGAAGAACAGGACAGAACAACAACCACAAGGAATCTAGAAACCATGTTCCTACTCATATAAAAAGAAGATCAAATAATAAAGAAGTAAAAAAGTAAAACAAAACAACAAGAAACAAACAGAAAAAACAAAAGAAGAAAAAGCCCACTTCCAGGTTCATCTTTGCTGTCACTGGTAGACAACGTGTGGAGACAGAGTCCAGACTTGCATTAATTTATACCCAACACACCAGCAGCTGCTTTAGGGTGGAACAATGGATACTCTCAATGAGCCTGTACCTTTATTTCCTTTGAAGTTCAGACTGGATTGTGTCCATGGGGCTGAAACCAGACCCATTCAGCCTGTAGCAGTCAGTGCACCTTCTGTAGGCTTGAACTTAGCTCAGGGCCACTAATGAACCCAGCAGTTGTTCTGAGTTCTGCGCTCCGCTGGCCCCTCTCCAAGATGGCTCCCAGCCAATCACTGTCTCCTGTGGGTTGCCGAGCCCTCAGCACTGCCTCCCAGCTAGTGCAGTCTTTCACATCCACTGTTCTCTTCCACTGCTGCATCTCTCTGTGGAGGCCTCTGGTGTTGCCAGCAGTCACTATGTGTCTAAGGTTTGAACCACTCCTCTCACACAGTGAGTCCCAACTCAAGGAGAAAAATCCCCTGGCTGCTTCCTTCTTCTTCATTATAGTTTCTCTCTATGCTCTCTCCGTGGGCTTCAATTCTCAATTCAGGACTTTCCGGGGTCCTGGGAACCCACTTCCCTCCTTGTGTTTCTTGCATTGCTGTATTCCAGTGTCTGCGCGGCAACTCCCCCACCAAACTTTTTGTAAAAAGTTTTCACTAAGTTGCCTAGGCTAGCCTCAAACTTTCAGTTGTCAGGCCTAAACTTCCCAAGTAGTTTATTTTATATGTGTGCTCACCCATGTCTTGCTATTCTTAATGGACTTTTTGATTCCTAAGACGATGTGTTGATTGTGAGGATTAAATCATTAAGTCATCTATACCAGCACATAGCATAGATGTTTGCTGCTAGAATTTGTTAAATATTATAATGATGGATTATCATATTGGTGCAAAATGGTATTTAGCTAGGAACATCTGAATTTGATCTGGGACCTTTTGCTCCCATCTGTAGTACCATTGAGAAAGCTGTATGCACAGAAATAAAGTAAGAGGTACACACCTGTAATTAGAGCATTCAGAAGGCTGAGGCAAGAGAATTGCTGCAAGTTTGAGGCCAGCCTGGCTATAAAGTGACTTTAAGGTCAGCTTAAACTGCATAGTGAATCCCTGTCTCAAAAAGACCAAAAGAAAAAAAAAAGAAAGAAAAGAAAAAAAGAAGATAGCGATTGTTCACCAATAGCTGTATGTTTGTCTCTAGATCCTTGTTTTCTTTTTTCTTTTTTTTTTTCTTTTTGGTACTGGGGATCGAACTCACGACCTCACGCTTGCGAGGCAGGCACTAAAGCCACTGAGCTAAATCTCCTAAAGCAATGCTCCAGTGAGCTGGACCAGAAGGGTAGTATCCCACTGCCCAAGGCTGGCGGCCACAAACACCAACCCCTAAAAGCAAGCCAGATGGCTTTTTTTGTTCTTTCCTTCCTTCTTCATGCTGTCAATCACATTCAAATATGAAATCTGTTGTGCCCATGAGGTGGAAATGACACCTGCAAGAGCCTCAGAAATTGTCACTGGGCTGGGTCTGTGCCCATGTCTAACCAACCCCGCTGCAGCAAGCAAGCTTCCTGACTGGTGTCACAGAACAAGAATTTTCAGGATGTGCCAGAAAGTGACAGGAGCAGGATTTACAGTATTAGGCAAAGGCAGAGCAGAAATATTTACTGGTGCACTAGAGAAGCAAAAGAAAGAAGAGAGTGAAAGTGGCCATTTATTTGAGGATGTAGAGAAGAGAAGAGCCCACAACTCACAGGGGTTTGGCTTTTTCCTTCTGCCAGGATACAGAGGGGCAGAGTTATATGACCTCTGATTGGAAGTGGCACATGGGGCAGGCATTGATGATGTGTGAGGGACTGATTGGAATTGTCTTCCTGCTCAAATGGGAAAGTAACACTTTGAGCTGAAGGGGGAAAAGGAGGGAGTGGTTATCAGGGCAGGGGTTTTCACTTTGGCCTTCTGCCACGTTAGACCATTGCCATAACTGTACAATAATTTATATGGGGCCAAAAACATTTCATTTACTACAGGGTGAAAACAGGAAACGGCCTTTATTGGAAAACAGAAGGAAATGAACCTCATAGGAAGCCCAAAAGGGACTCCCAGCTCAGAGCTTTTACATTCACAGAAATGAGTAGTGCTAAAATAATCAACGCATACACAACAAGGACATTCTTTACAGTGGTGTGGATACCTCATTCCCGGGCAAGAGAATGCTGCCAATCTGCCTAGGCCTTTGCTTATTGAGCCTGCAGGTACCTGGCCTTGGACATCAACGCATCCCTCACTGAATCTTCCTCTGATTCGAGGTTCCCAGGGTGGTGGAGAGGTGCATAGTGGCTGCTCATCATTGTTCCTGATAGCTGCAGAACCACAGGTGCTTCCTGGGCTCCAGGTTTGTGGCAGCTGGCTCACCACCCGGCTTGGCTTCTTCTCCTCTGGGCCCGAGGGGGCGGGCTCACCAGGGGGTGTGGGCACCCTTTCTCTGGGTCTGTGGGAGCAGGCTCACCACTGGGCTTGGCTTTTTCTCCTTCAGGCCTGCAGCAGCTGGTACTCCAGGGGCCATGGCTTCTTCTCCTCAGGGCCAGGTGGCAGCAGGCTCACTGGGAGTCTCGGCCTCCTCTCCTCTGGGGTCAGGACAGCTGCAGCTCATGGGGGTAGGGATGGGGGTGACTGCTCTGGGCCCGCATCTAATGGCTCAGGTGTGGGGGAGCAACTTGCTTCTAACAAACTGACCATTACATTTCTAAAGGTCTGAAATGACCGACAGACCATAGAAAGCCACTTTAGGCTCCTGCTTGAAACCAAAAGCTTCAGAAAACTGCTGGCTTTGATTCAGGGCCTAGGTAATCTTAATTAAATGGGAAATCACAAAGTTGACACGAGGCAGAACAAAACTATGGTAAAATCAAAGAATGAATTCTAGGGACAGGTTAACAGTGGAATCTATTTGCTGAGGAAAGAAAGCTTTTTTAAAATTTTTATCTTTAGAAAGCTTTTTTAAGAGAGATAAAAAAGCCACTGAGTGGGTTGCCAAGCATCACCTAATATTGCAGCAGTAAGACACATAAGTTATCTAAGTTCTCTGTGATTGGACATGCCTTTTTTTTTTTTTCTTGTTCTCCCAGTGCTGGAGAATCAAACCAGGGCCTTGGGCATGCTAGGCAAGGTCTCTGCCACTGACCTACAAGCCTAACCCCTATCTTTTGTTCTTGTGAAGATTAAATTAGAAAGTACATTTAAGTGCTGAGAATGGTACATGGTACATAGTAAGCAGAAAACCTGTTCTATCTGTAACCCCAGCGCTTGAGGGCTGGGGTAGGAGGATCACTGTGAGTTCAAGGCAGTCGGAACCATGTAGCAAGACCCTGTGTCTAAAGCTCACAAAGAAACAAAGCCAGAAGTACAGAATATGTTATCAGTATGTATAACATACTGATACACAGTATGCATATGGGGAATATGTGAAAGGAGATAGAGTATATTGTTTTTAGAATTCACCCACCTATGAAAAGGGAAGAAAATATAATTAAGATGCAATATAGATATGTACCAATTCTGAAAGATAAAGTAATTATTATCACAAACATATACTAATAAAAATAGAATTTACCAACCTAAAATCGGAAGAAACCATTTTATATTTTCAAAACAAAGAAGTAAACTTTCTTTAAAAAATTTTTTTAGTTACTATGTTGGTGGCTGGAATTGAACCCATGGCCTTTGCAATGAGATGCCTCTACAGCCCTTGTAAAATTTATTTTGAGGCAGGATGTTGCACAGTCATCCAGGCTGGCCTCAAACCCTTGATCCTCCTAGCTCAGCCTCTTAAAGTACTGGGATTACAGGAGTATACCGCAACTCTCACTCTTTATTTATTTCTTAACAGCTTTGAGATACATTTCATAACATAACATAAAATTCACCGGGGTACCACCATGCCTGATTCTATTCCGTTTTTGTTTGTTTTGAAACAGGCTTTTGCTATGCAGCCGAGGCTGGCTTGGAACACTGCTCACGATTCAGCTTCTGGAGTGTGAGTATTATGGGCAACACCTACATGCCCAGCAAGTTCCTTTTTCTTTTTTTTTTTTGTACGAGGGATTGAACGCACAACCTCGCGCTTGCCAGGCAGGTGCTTACATGGCTGAGCTAAATCCCCAGCCCAGCCTTCCATTTCTTTTTAATGAATGAATAATATTCTATTGTATGATAAACTACGTTTTGTTCCTCTATTTGTCTACTGATGGGATTTAAGTTGTATCCATGTTTGGCTATAACAAATAATACCACTGAATGCATTTTATATATGTTTCTTTATAGACATATGCTTTTTTTTTTTTTTATCAGTACTGGGGATGGAACTCACAACTGCATGCTTGCAAGGCAGGTGTTTATGCCACTGAGCTAAATCCCCAGCCCCAATGCTTTGTTTTTTTGATAGGTCCCGCTCTGTAATCTAGGCTGGCCTCAAATTCATGGCAATCCTCTTGCCTCAACCTCCCAAATGCTGGGATTACAGGCATGCACCATCATGCCCGACTGGACATGCTTTTATTTCTTTTGGATTCATGACCTAAGAGCAAAACTGCTCAATGTTATTGCAGCTGTTTAATCACATGGAAGACTTGTAGACTACTCTTCCCAGTGGCTGCCCTTGTTTAAATTCCCATCAGATCCCTGGCTACATCCTTCACACACACACACACACACACACACACATTCTCACTAGCAGTGTGTGAGGGTTCCAATTGCTCCATATCCTTGCCAATAATGGTTTCATTGTGTGCGTCAAAATGTCAGGGAGGGCTCCTCTGAGAAGCCATTGCTTTGCTGTCTTGTGGTTGCATGGATACCGGCCAGGGCTGCAATTTTCTGAAGGCTCATATGCGCTCATGTCCAAGGTCATTCCTTCGTAAGGTTGCCAGTTGATGCTGGCTGTTGACCGAGGCACAGCCAGCTGCTGGCCAGAGCCTCTGCATGTGGCATTTTCTGCAGTGTTCTTCTTGCTTAGTGGGCAATGCCTCTGAGCCTGTTTGTTGATGACTATTATGTTTTATTTCTATTAAATTGTACCCTAAGTCTCTGTTGTTTGTAATTTGGATTTGTTCATAAAGCTACCAAGTGAATCTAACACATTACACCTGTGAAAGTTCGCAACCTGAATGTTCGTAAGTCAGGAGCTTACTGTATGTGGTTCTTTTTTCTTGATCTAGTTTATTGTGGTCTTTTCTGTTTCCATTTTTGTCTGTCTTTACTGCTTTTTATCGTCCTTATAGAGTATATAATATTTCTATCTACATTCTTGAAAATCTAATCTCCCTGTTCATTTTACCCACTGACTGTTGTTCATGATTGTTTCATTGAGTGGTTTGTTTGTTTGATTTTGTGACAGGGCCTCTTTATGTTGCCCAGGCTGTGGTAGAACTTGCAATCCTTCCCTGCCTAGAGTGCTGGGATTCCAGGCATGTGTCACCATACTTGGCTAAGTTATTTTCATTCATTTGCTGTGCTGGGGATCAAATCTGGGGCCATTATGCATCCCAGGCAAACACTCCACCATTTCGCTATAGTCCCTGCAGTGATAGGTAATTTTTTAAAATGCTTTTCTAGCAGGCCATGGTGGTGAATCCCTGTAATTGCAGCACACGGGGGCTGAGGCAGGAGAGAGGATTTCCAGGAGTTCAAATACAGTCTGGACTACATAGCCAGACCCTGTCTCAAAACAAACAAAAAACTATGGTAAAAATAAGTTATATTCAGGGACTTTATAGAGCTCACTTCACTAGTTACCTAAGGACCCACTATGACAAAGTTCCTACCATGTTGGACATTGCTGATCACTATGCCAGCAGAAACAAAGAACTCTAGAATACCTTCTACCACCAAGGAAATGCTGTTTCAGAAACACACGTTTCTGTTCATAAGTCATTGACCAATACTAGACACTTTCCCAACACATTCACAAATGGGCCAGGGAGTATAATTCTATCAACTGCCTGGGAAATGGAGATATTTACCTAAATATTTAATGCCTATCAATTGGATATCAATTTCAGCTAATGGCTGGTAACTCCGAAGGTCATAATATGGTTTCAGCTGTGCTAGTCAACACATCTAGAATAACAACACTCAGAAAATAAGGAACCCGAGTAAGCAGCCTGCTGCCCTAGTAAGTGACTGTGGTCTGGGGAGCTGCGGCCACCCCAGGGCGGGGAAACCAGAAGCAAGAGCGTCTCCTGAGATCCGCGCCATGCTGGAACTTAGGGCGCCGAGCCAACCAGTAAGCAGCCTGCCGCCCTGGAAAGTGACTGTGGTCTGGGGAGCTGAGGCCACGCCAGGGCGGGGAAACCAGAAGCAAGAGCGTCTCCTGAACTGTCACACATGTTTGAGTTCCAGTGAGACACAATGTGGTAGATAGAACCAATGGTAGTAGAACAAAGAAAGCATGGTAGGACTTCTGAGTATGTGTGATAGTTCAAACAATTTTCTTTTTTATCAAAAATGAGATATTATAGTACCCATTGATCATTTTCTGTTATTCGGTTCAGAAAGCCCTGTAATTCTTTCACTATATGCATGGCTTAATACTATTGTGTTATGTTTGATATTATTGTATTTGAAACTATGCTCAACTATAGCAGAATAAGAGATACGGTGTTAGATACTGTTGATGTCCAGTTGACTTAATGTAAAGTACTGTGTTGCCTATGTTGTCCTGTTCTGATCTGCTCTGTACTGCCCCCTTTTGTTTTATTCTCTTTCAAATTAAAAAAAAAAAAAATAAGGAACCCATTACTGTTTTCCCCCATTTCTATGTGTGTGTGTATATATATATGTATGTGGTTATGATATAGAATTTTTGATATCATTAAAAAATCTTTTGTAACATTTTAATGCTTCCTAATAACCTATCATTTTGCATGTATCATGCTTCTACTAGTTTGCTGTTGACAATTTTATTATGAATCTTAATATATCTTTGTATATAAATACCTGTATTTTTTTTTTTTGGGTACCGGAAATTGAACTCGTGACCTTACACTGGCCAGGCAGGTGCTTATGCCGCTGAGCTAAATCGCCAGCCCCAGTATCTGTATTTCTGATTAGAATCATAGAATAGAATTTCTGGCCCAGAAATTAGAACACACTAGATATTTGAAACGTTCTATTGAGTACTTCTCAGCATTAAGCCACTGCACAGTTCTTTTTGTAGTTGTTCTGGTTAATATCTAGATGCTCCCCCAAAAGCTCGTGCACTCATAGGCCGGGATCTTGGGAGGTGATTGGCCCTGGGGCACTGTATTCATCAGTGGGTTCGACCACTGAGGAGTGTAGGAACCGCGCTGTTAGCGGGCCGTGGTGGCACACAATTGCAGTCCCAGACCCAAGTCACTTTCCCCACTACCGGTCTGCACAGCCTGAGGGCTCGGATGGGACCTCTGTTCAGGGATCCCGTGAGCCACACGTGGCCACTGTGGATGCAGTGACGCAGGTCCAGCCAAGGTGTAGGGCACTGGATACCGAGGTTCCCGGCTGGGATTCCCGTGGTTTGGGCCCGCCTGGACCCTGATGCCTGATATTCTGGAGGCCTTGGGGCCAGCTCATAACAGCAGGTGGGGGTCTCTGGAGAGCTGGGTGAGGTTGGGCCCCTGATTATGGTGAGTCAGGGCCCAGGAGGGTGCAGGGCACTGGGCCACATAACTGGGGCGTTGAGTGGCTCAGCGGCTGCCCAGGACAGTGCCGAACTGGACACCCTACAAGGTCTCAGGATCAGGGCTCATGCTGGCAGTAAGGACTCGGGATCTCAGGGCGTCAGGCACCAACTCGGACTTGCCTTGAGCTCTGGGTTCCAGATGGGTCCCTCATGGGTGGGGGGCAAACTTTAGGCTGGGGCGCTCCCACAGGGTGGCCAGGAGCCAGCATCACGCTGCCAGACCCCAGGGGACACGAAGCCTCCGCCCCACCTAGGGAGTTGCCGTGTGGACACCTGGGCCGCAATCCCGAGTGCCCGGCTGAGGATGATGGGGCGGGGTGGGGGGTGATGGGTGATGCTGCCTGAGTCAGTGCTGGGAGCCCCAAGTCAAGGTGTCTTCCTGGGTACCAGGTGGGTGTGCACCAGCAGACAGCCCCAGCCCATGGCCCTTTAGCTCCTGCACTAGGTTACTGTGACCTGCTAGGTTCCTGCCTCTTGTGCATGGGGCGGAGTCCTTCTCCAGGCCTGTGATTTTGGTTAACTGCTTCTGTTCAGCCACCGTGGTCCTGGCACATTCCTGGGAGCTCTGCTGCCCAGCTGTCCTGAGGTGAGTAGCGGTACCTGGCCTGGGCCTTTCCACCGAGCCCGACCACACGAAAGACTCGGACTTTTGAAACCTGAGCCACAACAGTGTCAGCGTGCACGTGTGTGTGTGTGTGTATGTGTGTGTGTGTCTGTGTGCGCGCGCACAGGGTTGAGACTCAATCTCAGTAGATTACATTGGCTGGCCTTAGAAGCTCAGAGATCCTCCTGCCTCAGCCTCCCAAGAGGTATGATCACAGGTGTGCACTACCATGCCTACAATTTTTTCACTAATAGCTAAACACAGTAGCACATTCCTGTAATCCCAGCTACATGAGAAGCTGAGGCAGGGAGGGTTGCTTTAACCCAGGAATGAAGCTAGCTTCAGTAACTTAGTCCATGTGCCAAAGGAAAATTTAATAAGGACTGGGGACATTATTGCTCAGTAATAGAAATATTCAAAGTGGAAAGTTAAAGACTCCATAATTCTACTCTTATATAACCAACTACAGAATTACAGGCAGATTTGGCCATGAATACCAACAAATGTAATGAATATGTGAAATGGGAAGAACTGTACTTACAAGGTTTTTTACAAAAACTGAAAGGTGAATATGGATTTAATTGAAATTGTAACATAGCCACTTGGGGAGATGGAGGAAGCAAGGGAGCGTAAGATGAAAATCCTCTGCCATCATTTTTCGGACTGACCAAAATAGATGCATTTTACTTCAGTGCATATATACAAAAAAGCAATGGGAAGTGGTTGCTTCTGGCAAAAGAATTTGGGATTACAGGCAAAGCAGATAGGAAAGTACTGTGTTTGGTAATAAGCCTTTTAAAGCCACTTTGCTTTATTTTTGCTTTTTTGGTTTTTTGAGATGAGGTTTTGCCCTGTAATTCAGGCTGGCCTTGAACTCACTATGTAGCTTATGCTGCATACTATGGAATTCTCGACACGCTCCTGCCTCAGCCTTCCAAATGCTAGGATGACAGGTGCATACACCCATGCCCGGGAATTTTATGTTTGTTTGTTTTAGAGACAGGTTCTCTTTGTACAGTTCAGGCTGGCCTTGAGTTCACTATGTAGCCCACGCTGGGCTGGAACTTGCAGTAATCCTCCTGCCTCAGCCTCCTGAAAGCTGGGATTACAGACCTGTGCCACCACACCCAACTTTGGGTATTTTATGGATATTTACCACTCACATACTTTGAGACAGGGATAAAGCTAAAAGAAGTAAGACGATGAAGCACCCATATTTAAAGACAACATCCTTTTGAAAAATTTATTGACATTACTACTAACAAAACCACTTATTTTTTCAGTTTTTATGAAGTTTTTGTTTTAAAGATTGTCTTTCAAAAGTACTTACAAAATAGTGAAACATCACTAAAGCATTTACAGTAAGATTTTCAAATAAATCATTTTAATTAATATCTATCTTTTGATGGAATAAAAATAGCATTACCATCATAGTATGTTTTTCTTAACAAATCCTGGTCTTTCATACAGGTAGAGTATCCCTCATCCAAAATACCTGGGACCACCCAGATGCAGATATGTGCACCTTCTAATCTGGGCACTCAAGAGGCTGAGGCAGGAGGACTGCCACCAGTTTCAGGCCACCTTTGGCTACTATGTAGTGAGTTGAAGGCCAGCCTAAACTACACAGGAAGAGCCTATCTCAAAAACAGGAACAACAAAATAAATTGGGCCCACAAGTATTTTGGAATATGTACATATACATATGTGATATTTTGGGGATGGAACCTCAGTCTAAGCCTGAAATTCATTTATATTTTATATATGCTTATGTACATATCCTGGAGGCAGTCAAATACAGTAATTTCTATATGCTGCACATGAATCATAGTTGTGTGGTATGGAATTATCCATTCGAGCCATCGTGTTGGTGCTTAAAGTTTTGGACTTTAGAACATCTGGGATTTCTGGACCAGAGGATGTTAAGTCTCTACTATGCCATGGCAAGGTAGAAATACAATTTGTTTTTTGTACTGGTGATTGAACCCAGGTCCTTTGCACTGATCTACGTCTTCGGTGTAACTTTTCAAATTGTTTAAGACAGGGTTTTGCTACATTGCTGAGTTGCCCAGGCTGCACTTGAACCTGCAGTCCTCCTGCCTCAGCCTCCCAGGGTGCTGGGATCACAGTTGTCACTGTGCCCAGCTCCAAACACAATAATTTAAAAAATTATATTTCATCTTCTGTGCACTATTTTGTAGTAAAAAAAAAACACTATTTGGTCAACAGTGCCCTCATATGCACACACTTTGTCCTGCAGCTGGTTTGCATTTTACCGAAGTTCGTGGCGCATTACTCTAATCACTGAGTTCTTCCTCATCACTGAAGTAGGTGCTCTTCTTTATCCTTGGACGCCGAGAGTCCTCGGAGGTCGAAGGGCCCCCTGCACTGGGTTTCCATTTGTTTTGTTCTTCCACCTTGGCATGCTATAATGAGATTCAGAACACCAAACCAAACTGAGCTTTTATTTAGGGTGCGTTCATTTCTGCATGGTGACATTACACCATAACACAAGCGCCCAGCCCCTGCCCCCCCAGACCGGGGGCCATCTCTGTGACCACTTTCAGTCCCCATCACAGCACTGCTCCAAGTCATCCCAGGCAGTGTGCAGAGCTGGGCATGGACCTGGGCTGCGTGGGTGAGAGGCCAGTACTCTACCCCTGAACTACACCAGTTGTGCCCGCTATTTATGTTTTTTTCACTTTTGAGACAGGGTCTTGCTTTGAGTTCAGGCTGGCTTTGAACTCCATATTTAGCCCTGGCCGATTTGAAACTTGTGGCAATCCTGCTGCCTCAGCCTCCTGGGTACCCTCCTGGGTACACTGGGATTACAGGTGAGTGTCACTGTGACTGCACTTGATATTTAAATTATGAGAGGGAGTCTGGCCTTGAACTCTCAATCCTCCTGCTTCAACCTCTTTGGCAGCCAGGATTGTAGGCATGCATCCTTATTCCTGGCTGTTGAACGCAACGCATCATTATGATGTGCTGTTATCATTTTCCAATACTGAGGACTGAACTCAAGGGCACTCTACCACTGAGCTACATCCCAGTTCTTTTCATTTTTTATTTTGAGAGAGGTCTCACTAAGTTGCCCAGGTGGGCAATTTGAACTTGCAGTCCTGCCTCAGTCTCCCTCACTGCAGGGTCACACGTATATGCCACTATTTTTTTGTTGTTGTGTGCAGGATCAAACCAGAGCCTCTATGAATGCTAGAAAAGGTCTTAACACTGAGCTAAATTCCCATCCTAGGCAGTTTCTAGAAAATCTTGTTGTTTCAAACTCAATTTAGTCATACTGTTCTCAATTCTGTAACAAAAACAGGTAAGGTGCAGGGATAGAGCTCAATGCAAAGTCCCTGGGTTCAATCTCTTTTACCGCATTAAAAAAAAAAAAGATTTATTTAAAGTATCACAGAACCCTTGAAATCTAGAAAGAACAAATGGGAACTTTTGGATATTGGTGTGGTGGTGTGCACCTCTAATCCTAGACCTCTTGAGGCTGAGGCAAGAGGATCACTGAGTTAAAACCAGCCCGACTTCCTCAAGGAGACACTGTTTCAAGAACCATAAAACAAAAAAAAAAAAAAA
>PVJX010040330.1:0-15243 GCA_004027295.1 Dolichotis patagonum | reverse complement strand
AGGGTGCCAGACAGTGAGTGATAGGGAACAAAAAGCACTTGAAGTCGACAAGTCACTATCTGGCACTAGAACAGAGATTTGACCAGAAGATAGAAGGGCAAAGGTGTCAATCTGGGTACCTCACATCCAGAATTGAGGTGTCAATTCTCATTCTTCTAGGAGATTCTAAGATCTCACTCAGATTTTCTTTCTCTTCCATAGTAAAAAAAGCCTAAGAAGTGATTCTTCTTTAATCTTTTGATTTAAAGCAGTATTAATGTGGATTTCTCCCACTTCCCTAGACTATCAAGCTGTTAAAAAGACTATAAAGCTGTTTGAAAGTTCCATTGAAATGATCTAACTCAGCTCTACCCTTTACACCCCAGTGAATCTAGATTCCAGTACTTGTACACGTGCCTTCTTCCTTATATGCTTTTCTGATAGCTGTTCTTTCCATTCTTCCTCCTCTCCTTCCTTAGGAACAGAAGGTTAGTTCATAACATATATCCCTACCAAGGAATGTTTCTCTGGATTCTTTTATATCCTTGATACAAGGGAGAGCATTGAAGAAGGTAACGACTTATCAGTTACCACTTTGTAAATCTTTGAGTTACAGCCCTCCTTTGGGATGCTATTTCTGTTTTCTTTGTTCTTAGGTATGATTTTCATTTTCATGTCTTGTTATAGGTTCTACCATAGATGCATATAAAGGGAATTGTGTTCTAGTATATAATATTACATATTATATATATACATATATGTATATATTATATATTATACATGTGTGTATATGTGTATATAGTGTGTGTGTGTGTGTGTGTGTGTGTGTGTGTGTGTAAACCTATGTACCTCAGACTTACTGGGTTCGGGAAGAGCTGAATGCGACCAGAAATTTACTAAGTGGAGTCCGAAGCGCTGACTGGGAGTTACCCCCGAGAATGAGGACTCTAGCAGCGGTAGTGGGAGCCAAGTGTGAAAGAGGGCGAAAAGGACTTCAGGAAAGCGAAAAAGACATAGGCAAAGGTCTACACTGAGAGAGTCTATTGTGCCCTTTAGGAACTCACTGGAGTTCAGTGCTGCTAGACAGTGGGGACATGCTAGTATTTGTGTATCAAATGAAGACAGGGAAAAATCTGAGGTGAAAGGTGAGGTGAGCAAGGTAGACAAAGACAATCATAAAGGGCAATGAGGGACCAGCTAGGAAGTTTGCGTTTACCCTGAGGTCAGTGGGAAGCTTCTGAAACCACATGGTCTCATTTACATTCTAAGAAATTCTCTTTGTGTGCAAGAGGGAGTTTAAAAAGGGGAAACTATTTACGGAGTTAAGTATGATACCAACATTCAAAATGGTTATACCAAGCACTCTTCTACGTACTTTGCCTTTATTGTTGTGTAATCCGCTCCAGAACCTTACAAAACAGGTACTGTTACTACTCTCATATTACAGAAGGGGAAATTCAGGCACCACTGATCGTGGTCCCTCTGAGTGTTATATGTTAAAAGGATGAAGTGGTGACCACAAGTGGATGCAGACCGATCAAGTAAGTTCTTTCAGAATTCCAGACAAGACGTGGAATAGTTGCACTGGGGATGTGATAATGAAGATGCAGAGCAAGGAACACATCTGAGATATTTTTAAGTAAAGCCAGTAGGACTTGTTGAGGGACTAAAAGTCGGAACATGGTAGAATCAAGGATTATTCCTAGGACCTTGGTTTAAACAGATGGAAGAAATGAGTGCCATCCTGTGACCATAAATAGTTTTGCAGGGCAAAATAGAAGTTTGATTTTAGAAATCTTGTGCTGTAGATTCTAAACTTGGTTCTACCAACACATGTTATTTATTCTGCGAATGAGAAATATAACATTTTTTCATCTGTTTTTACTTTATGTTTAAAAGAGGCATACCTAACCTGCTACTGGGAGAAATGTAGTGAGAATTCTCAAGTAATTTACTAGAGATGAATTTTTAAGTGCTAAACATTAATAGGAAGAACCAAAAATGAAAGAAATGGTGCCTCTCTTTTTCTCTCTTCCTCCCTCCCTCCTTCCCTTCCCCTAACTCTCCACAGAACACACTATGTAAATGCATAATTTAAAAAATATTCCATTTATGAATATAGAGACTTTGAATATGGCTAGAGTTCCCAGGAGTCTACATGGGCCTAAGTAATTTACTCCATAATCCATTTGATGGCTTTTCTAAGTCACACCATTGATTTCACAGACATTTATTGAGCTTTTGGTATGTCTTCCAAGTATGCGCTGAACTATTTGACACACTCTGAAGCAGCGTGTCCATTGTCAGCCAAACCCAGCAGGTTGGTGAAAGAGCCAGGACATGGCAATTAAAAGGGTGCATCCAAGTGTAGCTATTTCCAGCTGCTCCTTTGTACCCTAATATCCACTTCTCTTCAAGCCATCCCCCATCTTCTTGTTACCTAGTGACCTACTTATTTTATAAATGTGGACCAAGTGAAGATAGAGGAACAAAATGCCCTTTCTCTTCCTTCTCTTCACCAATTAAAAGAATTTTAGCTGAGATTTAATGAGTCCTTACAAATAATGATGTTGAAGCTGTATTGGGCCATTGTGTAAGAAAGGAAATGGATAAGAAGAAGGAAAATGATAAGACCATTGAACTTATCAAATTCTATGTATTATTGATTCTTTATATTTAAGTACAACTGCCTACAGTATACCTCTGAGCTTATTAATAGACATCTAAGAATCAACAACCTAAACAGAACTCTTGAATTTTCATCTACCTGCTACTCTGAAGAAGCAATTCTTGATTCTTCTTGTTTCCTCATGTACTACACTGGCTATAAGTCTTGTTGGCTATAGCTTCAAAGTACACTTGATTCACAAATATATCATCCTTTATTATCTTCATGGTTATATCCAGGACCTCTCTCTAGTTTCCTGGTTAATCTTTCTGTCATCTTTACCCTTACTACCCTGTGGTTCATCGTGCACACAGTTGCTAGAGAAAGCTCTAAGTATATCATGCTTAAAGTAATATCTTAAGAAGATTGGCTTTGGAAGATTCAATTTCACTTTGAATTTGCACTTTACTTTGAACTTGAGATATTACTGACCATCAGTAATGATTTTGCTGAAATTCTCTATAGTTTCCTTTAGACTGGATTTCTCATATTTGAGTAATACACCAATAGGAATGTCCCAAATATTCCCTGTGAGAAAAGTACTTACAAGAGGGTGTGAGATTTTCCTGACACTGAAAAAAATTCTGATAATAAACATAAAGAATGAGAGTTTGATTACTGTGATGGTTGATCTTGATATCATCTTTGCTCTATCAAAAATGTCCTAAGAAATTAGCAAAGTACACTTCTTTGTGTTTCTGTAAGATATTTCCATATACAACTGGCATATGGGATAACAATCTGAGGGAGAAGTCACAGCCTGAATGTGAGTGGGACCATAAATGGTGGCCTAAGCCTGAGCTGGAAGTGACTGAGTGGCATCTATGATTATGAGGATGAATGGGAAGACGAAGACGAAGACGAAGACGAAGACGAAGACGAAGACGAAGAAGAAGAAGAAGAAGAAGAAGAAGAAGAAGAAGAACTCAAAATAAGGAATTGGTAGCAAGCTCCAGGTCCTACCAACCATTAGAGGACATGGATTATTGATGACGAGAGCAAGGACGATGCAAGTCCTTAACTCTATTTGGTCCATCTTTCTGTTCCTGTTGGACCTTTAGCCCAATCTTCCTTCTCAAATTCTGCTTGAGTTCACACATATTTGCTTGTGTTTTTCTTTAACAGGATCCACTACATGTTATTCTGCATGAAATGAAAATGCAGGGCACCTTGTTTGGAAACCATTAAGAACTTCAAGATGATAACAGCAGAACTTTAAAGCAAGTTCAGTATGCGTCTAAGCACAGGGAAATGTGACTAAAGATCCCCCTTCATCTGACTGAGTATAAAGTTCTTCCAACTGTATACTTAGTTGTGAGTATAAGGCATCAACATTCAGATTGCTCTAAGCCTAACCCTTGCCATTTTGATCCTTTCTAGAGACCCTTTCATTGCTAGTATCCTAGTGTTCTTTTTTTGTCAAGAAAAGTTGCATTTATATTTCACCCTATATTATACTTTCTTAAAACTTAGATTTCATGTGGGAATTCACTGCAATAAATTTTCCTCTGAGGACTGCTTTCATTGCATCCTAGTAAGTTGTATTTATATTTTCGTTTGCTTATAGATATTGGTTAACTTCTTCTTTAATTTCCTCTGTGACCCACTGATTGCCTAGGTGTGTATTATTCAATTTTGATGTGTTTCATGTGTTTGTGGGGTTTTTGCCATTTCTTCTATCATTAATTTCTTGTTTCATGGTGCTATGATCCAATAACATGCATGGGATAATGTCAATCCTTTTGCATTTACTTAAGCATGATCTGTGTGCTAATATATGGGCTATTTTAAAGAATTTACTGTGGTGAAAACAGAATGAACACAAATAAACAACCTGATGTTACACTTCAAACATCTAGAAAAAGAAGAGCAAGTCAAGCTCAACGCCAAAAGAAGGGAGGAAATTATAAAGATCAAAGCAGAAATCAATGCAGTAGAGACTAAGAAAACAATACAAAGAATCAATGAATCAATGAGTTGGTTCTTTGAAAGAATAAATAAAATTGATGAGCCTCTAACCAACCTTATTTAAAAAAGGAAAGAAAAAACTAAAATTCATGCAATAAGGAATGAAAAAGGTGAAATTACTACAGACTCAGTGGAAATACAGAAGATCATCAGTACTTATTTTGAAAACTTCTACTCTCATAGGCTTGATAACACAGAAGAAATGGACACATTCTTAGAAACATATGAATTACCAAAGCTGGATCAAGAAGATATAAAACTTCTGAATAACCCAATTTCAATTAATGAAATTGAAAATTTAACTAAAACCTTACCAACAAAGAAAAGCCCAGGTCCAGATGGATTCACTGCAGAATTTTACAAGAAATTCAAAGAAGACTTAATGCTGACACTCCTCAAGTTCTTCAATGAAATTGAAAGGGAAGAAATTCTCCCTAACTCATAGAGTATCCTAACTCATAGAGTATAACTAACTCATAGAGTATCCCTAACTCATAGAGTATCCTTACTCATTCCTAAAAGCAAGTATTACTCTAATATCAAAACCACAGAAAGATCCAACAAAAAAAGAGAACTACAGGACAATCTCCCTAATGAACATAAATGCAAAAATTCTCAATAAAATATTGGCAAACAGGATGCAGCAAATCATCAAGAAGATTACACACCATGATCAAATAGGATTCATCCCAGGAATACAGGGATGGTTCAACATATACAAATCAATAAATGTAATCCACCATATCAATAGAACCAAAAATAAGAATCACATGATCATTTCTATAGATACAGAAAAAGCTTTTGATAAGGTCCAACACTCATTCATGGTAAGAACCTTACAGAAAATTGGGATAGATGGTCTTTACCTCAATATGATGAAATCCATCTTGAAAACCCAACAGCCAGCATCATATTAATTGGCCAAAAACTGAAAGCCTTTACTCTAAAATCAGGAACAAGACAAGGATGTCCATTATCACCATTCCTATTCAACATAGTCCTGGAAGTACTAGTCAGAGCAATTAGATAACAGAGAGAAATAAAAGGAGTAAAGATAAGAAAAGAAGAAGTTAAATTATCATTATATGCAGATGACATGATACTCTACATAGAAGACCCCCAAAACTTCATTGAAAGACTCCTAGGTATAATAAATAAATTCAGTAATGTAGCTGAATACAAAGTCAACACTCAAAAATCAGTAACATTCCTATACACTAACAACAAACTCACTGAGTGAGTAATAAGAGAAGCCACATCCTTCACAATAGCACCCAAAAAATGAAATACATAGGAATCAATCTAACAAAAGAAGTAAAAGACCTATTCAGGGAAAATTATAATACCCTGAAAAAGAAATTGAAAAGGATCTCAGAAAATGAAAATACATTCCCTGTTCCATGGATAAGAAGAATAAATACTGTGAAAATGGCCATTCTCCCAAAATTGTTATACAGATTTAATGCAGTCCCCATCAAAATACCACTAGTATACCTTACAGACCTAGAGAAATCACTCCTAAAATTTATCTGGAACCAGAAAAGACCCAGAATAGCAAAGGCAATTCTGAGAATTAAAGGCAAGGCAGGTGGCACCTTCTGACTTGAAATTATATTGCAAAGCTACTATAATAAAATCAGCATGGTACTAGAATAGAAACAGACCTGAAGATAAATGGAATAGATTAGAAGATACAACTACATTGACAAACACACTCAGCCATCTTATCTTTGATAAAGGGGCCAAACAGGTTCACTGGAAGAAAGATAGTCCCTTCAATAAATGGCGCTGGAAAAATTGGGTCTCCATTTGTTGAAAACTAAAACTAGACCCATGCCTATCACCATGTACTAAGCTAAAGTCAAAATGGATCAAAGATCTAACTATTAAAAAAGAAACACTAAATCTGCTGGAAGACAAGGTAGGTAGAAATCATGAAGACATAGGAGTTGGTAGAGAATTCATGAACAGAAATCAAACCACACAGGAAATACTACCCAAAATCAATAATTGCAATCTCATCTTATTAAAAAGTTTTGCATGCCAAAAGAAATCTCCAACAGAGTAAGAAGTGAACCCATGAATTTTAAAAAAATCTTAGTCAACTGTTCCTCAAAGGACTTCTGTCTAGAACATACAAAGAATTTTTTTTAAAAAAATCAGACCCCTGAAATTCAAAGACCCAATCCAAAAATGGGCATCTGAGATGAATACACAGGTCTCAGATAAAGAAATACAAATGGCAAATAAGTACATGAAAAAATATTCAGCATCGTTGTTCATTAGAGAAATTCAAATTAAAACCACACCAAGATTATATCTCACTCCAGAAAGAATGTCCAGGATAAAGAAAACTACCAATATCTAATGCTGGAAAGGCTGTGGGGGAAAAAAGAACTCTTCTGCACTGTTGGTGGGGGTATAGACTGGTGCAACCACTGTGGAGATCAGTCTGGAGATTCCTCAAAAAGCTGGGATTGGAAGTCCTGTTTGACCCACCTATTCCACTTCTGAGAATATTCCCAGAAGAACTGAAAACATCATACCACAGTGATATATGTGCACCCATGTTTATAGCAGCACAATTTGTAATAGTCAGATCTTGGAAACAACCTAAATGCTCCTCAACTGAGGAATGGATAAAAAACATGTGGTATTTTTATACAATGGAGTACTATTTAGCTATAAAGAATGATCACAATGAGATATTTATAAGTAAATGGGTGAAACTCGGGACCATACTCATAAGTGAAATAAATCAAACTCAAGTGAGTAAATACCATATTGTCTCTCTAGTGTAAGAAATGATAAGAGTACATAAGATACAAAATCCTCAATAAATACAGTGAAAGGGTAAGAATCTTCTCAAAGGGGAAAAAATAATATAGCAGGGAAAATCAGGAAAAGGGAAAAGGAAAGGAAAAGAAAAAATACCTAAATTTGCATAAACACACTTAGGGTAGCTAAGATGATTGTGCTACAAATTCTATAAGTTCATAGAACAAAGCAGTTAATATTCATAGGATTGGAACAATTTTGCATGTTTGTGTCAGGTGACCTGAGGAACTCTTGAAGATCATTCTGTAAAATATCAACCTTAGTTTTGTTCCTACCACTGTGTTTTGAAGGCCTGCATCATTATTGTTTTGGGCTCTTTGTTATTGTTATTTATTTGTCTTTTTTGTTTCTTATTTTTCTAGTAATCTGTTTTGTTTTGTTTTTTGCTCTAATGTAGAAAGGATTGGTATACATGTAGTGGCTTATACATGCCTAGAACTTCTCCTAAACAGTTACGAGAATCAATTATGCATGAGGAAATGAACAGCTATTTTGAAGAAAAATAGACATTATGGTATCCATTGCTGATTCCCTACTGTCATGCTGTGAAATCCAGTAATGTTTCCATTCTTTGTTCAGAGTGGTTTTAGTCTGTTTTGTATTGTTTAATTTCAACATACATGAAGGTATGGACCGCTATTTTGAAGAGAACAAGAGACATAATGGCAGCCATTGCTGATTTTCATACTGTCTGGTTTTGAAGGCCTTCAATACCTTCATTACCCTATTTTGTTCAGTCTTATACTATTCCGTTTTGTATGAATTCATTGTGTGTGGAGATATAGACAACCAGTTAGCAGAAAACAAGAGACATTATAGTAGTCACTATAGATTTCCTGTTGTCTTGTTGTGAAACCTGTGTCACATTGTTTTCTTCTGATCTCCTTTGCTCTGTTTTGTTATGTTTACTTTTACCCTTTTAAAAACCAAAATAAAATTTAAAAAAATAAAAAATAAAATCTGCCACCAGGCACACACACACAAAAAACCCCTTAGATTAGATCTAGAAAAATTGCTATCGTGCTATGACGGCACACCCAGGAACCGTAGGTGAGGCTCCTGGGGACTGGAAAGCTGCACCCGGCGACCCGCCCACACCCAGAAGCACTAGGCTCCTGTGGACAGGATGTAGGAGCAGTTGTTTGCAGCCAACACCTGGAATGTGGGACACTAACAAAGCAAATATCTTCATGCACTGGCGCCTTCATCCTGTGTAGTCTCAGGGCAAGCTACTCACAGTCAGAGTTTGAAGTAGCTTTGCTAATTCACATCACTTTCCCAGAGCTTTATTTCAAGAGTGTCTTTTTTTTTTATTTACTGAGGGTGTTTTTAGTCTAACAATTATCTAGTGGGTGGTACATGGAGATAAATGGGATCCTACTTATACTGAAACTATCCAGTCACAGTGTTCTGAGTAACATCTCAGAAACCCTGACCTGGTAATATAGTGCTGTCCTCCTTTGCAATATTCTCCATTAGAACTCAGAATATATCTAAGACCACTGGCACAGGATGTCCCACAAGACAAGAAAGATCCACAGCTAAAGATCCCCCCCTGCAATATTCAAATTTTCTTGAGATAGGTGCTGTAAGAAATTCATTCATATATTAAAAACTAATTTTAAAGACAGTACTTTACTGCAAGCAATTTTGGGGAAAAAATTTCCTTTCAAACTTGCACTTTCTGACAGCTAGCATGCATCTCAGACCTCCCTCTACTCAAGGGAAGGCCACTCTGCCACCGGGCATAGGGTTATTTTTCTCCTTGTCTCTCTCCTCCCTCCAATCTACCCTTGGGCATTAAGGCAACATGGCATAAGAATATATTTTCTAAATTTGCATAAAATGAGAACTTCACAGATGGGCAGCACATGCTTCCCACAAGTCCAGTGTGAAAATGGCTCGATAGCACTTGTCGCTGCACACATTCTTTCCACATTTCTGGCACACGTGCATCTTAAACAAACAGGAATTGCGACAAGCAAAACAGATGGGCAACAAAAAAAGTTTCCAAAGCACGCATCCCAAAATTCTTCCCTGAACATGGTACTGTATCACTTGTCACAATAAATCTGAAGTAGTTTGGGTATTAACAGACAGTCTTTGCTGGAGGGGAAAGCTCAAGATATTCATTTCCATAACTCAGGCAAAAGAAATGTTGGAAACACCTCTGCCTCCCCTAATTATGGAGAGACAGTCTCTGAACTGTCCTTCT
Source organism: Dolichotis patagonum (assembly GCA_004027295.1). Taxonomy (NCBI): domain Eukaryota; kingdom Metazoa; phylum Chordata; class Mammalia; order Rodentia; family Caviidae; genus Dolichotis; species Dolichotis patagonum. Next base: position 5,575 of record PVJX010040330.1, on the reverse strand, counting down.
GCCTTTGGGTAGCTTGCTAATTGTGTAGGACACTTTCTCTGGTGTCCTCTGCTTTTGTTAGTACACAGAAATAGAAGTGGTGTAACCAGAAAGCAGCGTGGACTAAAGCACATTTCATATCCTGCACGTCATCAAGTATGATTCATTTGTTTAGCTGAAACCACACTTGGCCAGGTAACTCTATGCAGAGACTTATATGTCTAGTTAAATTTATGTTATATGTCTAACTAAATTTCTAAAATTACTTGAAAGGAAGCATCTAATGGGAATTTGGGAAAACAGGACTTTGGTGTTACTTTTATCTCAGATTACTTAAGTGAAATTAGCAAACCCTTAATTCTCTGGACTTCCCTTGTCACCTGGTTAGTTGCTCAAAGAGTTACATTTTCCCACTGGTATCACTGCAGCTTGTTACCTTTAACCTCGACATTCCAGAAAATTTAGAGCAAAAGTCCATTCAAAGTCACTGCTAATGTTGTGGAAACTGGTTTCCCTGAGTGATAGGCCAAGAGAGGACTTGTGTCAGGGACAGACTGTCCTACTTGTTTGCTCTAAACTTTAACATCATTCTCTCCCAAGCTATCACTCCTCAACCACCAGCTGAAGGCAGCCAGCAGAGGCCAAAAAAGCAAAAATAATGTCCTGAAGACATTTTCCAGATTTGAGATATTTAACTTGTGCAGAGTATAAGAATTTTGATCCACATTTTAAATGTTTCAAAGCAATTATTTTTCTTCTGCCTTAAAATCCACAATGATGTGTATCATTTGGCTCTGTATCAAAATGTGTTAATCAAGACATAGCTTCTGTGTTCTCCAAGAAACCATATTTGTTTAACTCAGAGGCTCGTCTTGGGCAATTTATCAAAATGAAGTAATAGTAACTTCATCTTGAAAAACTGAAATTGCCAGCAATCTCTCTAAAAGCTAAACATTTAAAAAGATATAAAAATTATAGTTATTGTACATTGGGCAAAGTGCTACATAAGTATATTTGAAACTTAGGGCTGGGGTATTACTCAGTGATAGAGCACTGGTCTAACATGTGACCAACTGGTCTAACATGTGAAAACTTGGGTTCGATTCCTAGCACCACAGTAGGGGTGTGTGTGTGTGTGTGTGTGTGTGTGAAATTTAAATAAAAAAGTAAAATAAGCATAGCTAACATTTCTTGATGGTAGCATACATTATGGGTCAGGAAGCATACTTTACTGATTACTCACAACAAACCTCTGAAATACACATTAGTGTCACCTTCATTTTAGAGCAGAACACACTGAAGCACAGAAGTCTGGATTAATTCCTCTCAGGCACACAGCTTGGACATGGAAGGGCCCTTTATAATTCTAGGAAGAATTATATTAAAGCTAGTTCTCATTGTTGTTTTGTTTTTATTCTTAGTATTTTCTTTTAAACTATTTTTTGTCAAAACAATCTTTCAAAGGTTGAATTGATGTAGATTTGGCCTACTCACTTGTAAGTGGCTGTCATGGTTTATGTCAGTGGCCCCCAAGCCTCATGCCTTTACATTATGCATTTGTGATTGGTTCATTGTCTAGTGCTTGGATTGGGGGTGTGAGTGCTACACTGGCCTACGGGTAGAGCCAGGATGTGATGTAATGGCAGGAAGAAGGCGTGTTGCTCTCTCTTGCCAGTTTCCACCTTGCTGTTTGTAGCCGCCATGAACTATGGCCCCATCATGCCACCCTGCCTTGGAGCCAACTGAGTATGGACTGCAACCTCCAAAAACTGTAAGAAATAAACCTTTCCTTTTCCAGCTTTGGGCATCAGGTATTTTGTCTCAGTGATGAATAAAAGTAACTAAGACAGTGGCCCACTCACTTGTAAGACTTGTAAGACAAACAAAGAAGCTAATCATGAAAATTAATACTAAGATTAAAGTCTCTGAGATTCAGCTAGATTCTCAGTCATAAAAGAAAGATATTAGATGACTGTGGTGATGTATACTTACAATCTCAGCACTCTGTGAGGCTCACATAGGAGGATCTAAAGTTCAAGACATGAAATTTAGCAAGATGTTGTCTCAAAAGGGCTGGGACTATAACAGTGAGATAATCTTGGGTTTAATCCTGGATACTGGAAAAAAAAGAAAAAGATATCAGTATAGCAACAAAATAAATTATTTTTCTAAAAAATAAACTGCAGTAAATATTAAAGAAAAATTAATTTCTAATTAACTTTTGTATAACGTTTTTGTGCATTGTATTCTATATTTTAGCCAACATTTTCCCTATTGTAATACAATTTTGTTGTGCCAATGTAAAGTGAGTTTATATTGTTAATAAGTGTAGGCCCTCACATAGGAATCAGAAGATACTAGATGGCAAAAGAAGTCAGTTTAGACAAATGGTTTCTCATGAGCAGTCCACACAGTGGTGCATCTACCAATGAATAGTCAGTGATTAATCATGGCAATCATTAAGTATCATTAAGTAGCGCTTCCCCAAACATGCATTTCTAATGTCCTTATGATAGTTAACACATTCAGACTTTGGATTTTTCCAATGCTGGTGGGTTTTTTTCTCTCTCTTTTAAATCATTCAAGTTAGTTGACTAAGATCCAAATTAACCTCAAAGTTACTGGTGGGAAAATGTCAGTGTGACATCACAGGAGGCTGCAGGGGACAAATTCCAATGAGTCAGAACACTATGGTGGAATCTTTTCTTCCTGTTTGCAGGAAAAGGCAAGCTCAGAGAGCCAAACCCCTCATCCAGATAATTAGCAACTATCCAATCTGTTAATTGAGGACATGTGTGCCAAACCTTCTTGGCAACCTCAGTCAAACAGTTGTAGGGTGGTCAGTCAGTCACAGTTATCCAGTGCCAGAGTATGCTCGGCCCTACATTAAGAACTTTGCATTAAAGACAGATGAGATTTGCTCTTTGACTTGAAAGAATGAATGTGCTAAATGGTTAGAAAATTGGCAGTTGCTGGTCCTAAATTTGGAGATGCTGAAAACAAAATTATTTCATTAACCCTTTTTTTTACGATCTTCAATGAAAAAAATACTCCCTTCTCTATTTTCACTGTAATTTGGGGGACATTTTCAAGAATCAGGTACTGACACATCCAAGTGGAGGTGACCAAACATAGAAGAGACAGGGATGTTAATGCAAACAGAATTGACCCTAGGAAGGTATCATTCACAATTGGGAATTTTCAGAAAAATCTTCCAAGTTTCCAGCATATTTCTACAGTTTTAAATGCAATTATCCAACTCTCTTCCTAGTGGTCATACACAATCACATTAATAATCCAGACATTCTCAACTAAAAAAACTGCTAAAGATAAAAAGAGAGCAAATCAAAGGAAAGATGTGGCGGTGTTACATAAAGCAAGATAGATGCCACCAGGAATGTCTGGCAGACAGATTAGAAATCAAAGTCATTCTAGAGAATAATTAGACAGTATTTGATATTCTAATAAATATAAATATATTTAAGCCAAAACTAAATCTTTATGGAAATTGATGTTCTCATGAATGAGGTGTGCATTGATTTTTATGAAATGATTTCCTAAGAGTGAAATCTACCCGTTCAGTTTGAATGGAACAGTGTTTGAACTGAACAGTTTGAACTGAACAGTTGATTTGAACACTCAGTGGAAAAGAAAGCACAAGCATTGAAAATGTGTTGGCAAGTTCAGGGTTAAAAATGGCTGAACAAGAGCAGAATTGCTATATGCCAATTGTGAAAAAGCAGTTATGTAACTGTGTGTACATTGGACAAAGACTGATTGTGAAGAGATAGGCATGTGAGCCTTTCAAAATTAAGGTCAGTTTTAGTGAGTTTCAACTTGCTAGTAAAACCATGTTTGTCAAACATGTGAAAAGTGACTAAGATTCAGCCACAACTTATGCGCATGTGAATACCTCACTATAACACATTTGAAGGATTTTTAGTATGTTGTTAACTACTTTACAGTTTTTAAAAAAATAGTACTTGACATTTGGAAGTGAAATGATATGTGTAAAACATTAGTCAGATGGTGCTTCTTGCTTTGTGAATGAACTGTATGTAGTCTGAACAAATTAGACGCAAGGTTTAGTGCCATCATCTCTCCAGTCAGAGGCCCACAAACATTGTACTCTCAAAGCACCTGATATTCTAACCACATAAACCACACAAATCCACAATATGTCTGATGGTGCATTAGAAAAAAGGAGTATCTTACTAAATGAGAGTAAGAAAAATGCAACAGATGGAAACAATGATCTATGCTGAGACAGTTAAACTTGCAGAATATAAGCTTCAAACACATAGTGTTGTCCTGTTCACCATCTGGATCATCACTGTACTTTCAGTACATAGTAGGTTAACAATAAATTGTCATGGGCTCTGAGGTCAAAATGCCTGTGCAAGTCCGTAAAGTAGCATTTACCAGCTTTAGTCTGGGTGAGTTACCAACATCTCATGTTGCCCTGTTACATTAGTATCCCCTTCATGAAGCCCAGCTCAAGATGGCACAACATAGGTCCATTTGTGATGTTACAGCATACTGTGAACCTTGTATGAATGGCCACTTTTTGATGAGAATAATAATTATGACTTATTTGTATCTTTGACATAATTTCAAACTTTTAACATCTACATACTTTCTAGTATGGAAAAATTCGGAGTTTCACCTCATTTTCACAGCACAGAGTTGAGAATATGATCTTTATTATTCTGGCTAAGATTTAAAATTTGGGACTCAGCCTCAGAGCCCAGAATTCTTGAACATTAACACCTTGAAAACATAGAGAGCAACGAAGTACGAATTGACATGATGAGTTGTGCCTAAAACTGTTGTAATCTTACTCCTAAATACCTAATATCTAACTTTAAGTAGGAAATTATCAAATATTTATTAAATAAATGTGGTCTTTCATCACATGAAGGATGTCTTATAAGGGTGACTTCTCCAGCACTGTCCTTTCATTCCTCATTCTTTTTAAATTCAACAATAGTGTCACATGCTTTTATTTTGGTTAAAAGTATTTACTTAGTATTCGATAGCTATATAATTGATTAATTAACAAACGTGTTTTACCTCTGCAAAATATGTCTCTAATTAACTTTTTCAAAAACTGCATTCACCATGGTCTTGCCTTAGTGCTAGTCTCCTGGAGACATTGCACTATATATATAACGTGATCCCACTAGATCTGAGATCATCTTGCATGAATCAGTCTTCAAGATAGGCCTGGTGAAGCCTTCAGAAGGCCTTGATTGTCCCCATATACATGTGAGCACGTAGTAGAAAAACTTAGAGAGGTATCAAAAGAACCTCTTGGCACCTGTGGGCACTCTGGAGGGTTATGGATTCCCTCCACCATAAAATGGCAATATATGAGAATACAAGGTTATATTATTGCAAAACAAATTTGCCAACACAAAAAGGATATCATCTATGACTATTTGTCAAATACTGAATAGGGTTAGTTCACTATATGGACTTTCTATGTCTGTGGTTTCTACCAACCATGTATCAAAAATGAACAATAAAAAACTATGTGTCTGCACTGAATCCATACAGACTGTTTTCTTGTCATTATTTTCTAAACTATGCAGGA
>PVJX010040329.1:0-15251 GCA_004027295.1 Dolichotis patagonum | reverse complement strand
ACCTGTGACTGCCTCCTGGGTGTTAGGGCTGGGGAGTCCCTAGGGAAGGAGCCAATGGGCGCTGGAGCTGAAGTGCATCATCTGTCTCCAGGCAGACATCTTTATGAGGGCTCCCATTCCACTGCCTGTGTCTGCATGAACCTGCACAACATGAATCTTTGAGGTGAAGTTTTCCTCTCCTTTATAGAAGAGACCTGTCCACGTGTGGAGACTGCATGCCCCAGGGGGTAAAAGAGACAAAAGAGAAAAGCAATTCAAGTATGGCTACTTTATGATATTTATAAAACTTACTTTTTCTTAGAGTTAAAAGGGAAAATAAGTGGACATCATGTTTCAGTGAACAGAAAACTATTGTCACATAGATGTTCACTTTTATTATGTGAGCTCCTCCGAGGACCATCTCCTGGGTGAGGAAGGCAGAGGTCTCGGAGGGAAATGGTTGGAGCTGCAGTTCTGCAGCCCCTGTGCTTCGTGGGTCAACAAGTGACTCAGCCTCTTTGGACCTCAGGCCGCTCTTTGTAAAGTGTGGCTGATGCTTCATGCCTGTCACACTAGACCTTCACATGTATGCATTTGAGAGTAATGTGACATCGTTACAGTGCACAGTGTCCCTTAGTTGTCTCCTGTAACTCTTGGAAACGTCAGGTTACCATGTGGGGAAGAACAGAAGAAAACACATTGGCATTCAGCCCTATAGCAAGTGATCCTTCCTGAAGTGAAATCTATTACTTTGTGTTATTTCAGTGAAACTATGTGAGGATTAATTAAGCTGGCTGCGCTGTTCTTTGTCCTCAGCTGTTTAAATCCTCCACAGTGATCTACAAGCTTCCACAGCTTTCAAAGTCGCCTTTCAAAGACACAAAACAGACGATGTGGGGAAGCATCTCCCATCTCAGTGTTACTCAGGGAGCAAAGGGTTACTTGGAGGCTGCACTGTGCCAGCCTAAACGTAACATCCTGAATGTGTACTAAACAATGAGCTATTAAGATAAACCTCCTTCATCAGGCTCCTCTCACACTTTCTACTTACATGTGAATTAGAACAGCACCTGACAAACAATGACAGCCCTCACCAAGACAGTATCAACCCCTCCTCCTGTCTCTCAGTTTCTTTCTTTTAGCTTAAATCCTCTTTCTAAAACAGAGAATAGAATCTAAAGCAGAACAGAAGAGCTTTAACAATCAAAAGTAAGCAAGAAATTACAAGAAGAAGTTTCCGCTCATGGCACATAGACAGACAGAGAATATCCTGTGTCCCTGCATGGACAGGGAGCACCTGAGCCTGGGAAGGCTGCTGCTGGGCTCCCAGGAGCAGTGCTGTGCTCAGAGTCCAGAGGGCTCAGCACAAGGAGGGTCTCCATGGGAGCAGTGGCCACGGCAAGACAGAACATCAAACTCAGACCTGGAAAGAGTGGACAGAAAGGGACCTTGAATGTCCCTTGAATGTGAGGCAAAGGCTGCCTCGGGGATTTCCCACTGTCACTGGCCTTTTCACACAGACTCTTCAGCTAGCAACAAAAACATTAATTTACAACCGTATTTCTGATTGGCTGAAGCCTCTTCAGAAAGACAGTGCTTTGAGCTTCTGCCAACCAGAGCCCCAGCCCAGCCCTCTCTAGAGTTCTCAGCACTGCCCAAACCCTGCTGCACTCCTCACTCAGGGCAGCCACCAGTAGCCTGGCCTGAGAGGAAACAAATTTGGAAAAACACTTCAAACCACTTTAGCTCTGGTAAACTGCTCTGCAAGATTAGGATAAGGGCAGTGTGGACCTCAAGAAGGTTGATGGAGCTGGGGAGGTAACTCAGCAGCACAGCACCTACCTGGCAAGCACAAGCTCCTGAGTTCAATTCCCGGTACCTAAATAAATAAACAGGGACAGTTTTGGGAATAAGGGCACTGTCATTCATTTAGGTTGAGGGTAAAGGGTTATCCTTGGCTCCTGCAGAGTAGATGATAAAAGTTGTGGGCTTCTTGCAGGAAACCCAGGAAGAAGTCACCTGTGGTCAGCATCCCTTGGAATCTGTGCTTGGTCAGTTGCTCATCATCTTCTCACTGGAAGGGTCATCTGTGACAGTTCTGTGTTCACCTCAGCAATCAAGAGATGTATCTTCTAAAGGATTCCATGGCCTCCTTAATGTCCAGGTAATAGGATATAAATACTGACCCTTTTATTATTTTCTTTATAAAAATGTATCAAGCAGTTACCCCAGATTTTCTAAATCTTATCAAATCTCTTTACATATTTCTCCTATGTCAACTCTTGGATGAGTTACATTATTTTTTTCATTATATATATGTATATATAGTAAAACTTTTTTTTTATACAAGCTTTTCTCTTTAGGGTCACATGTTAGAGAAAAGAAGACAAATATCTGAGATAAAAGGAAGAAATAGTAGTAGTCAAAAGTAATAGAATGACTGTTTAAAAGCTACTTCAACTCTTGGAGATTTCACTGCCTGTAGTAAGAAAGCACACCTCACAGGACCACCCTCATGAATGAAGATATAATCTGTAAAAGTCCCTGAAATCTACAAGAAGCTATGGATTTATAATGTGATAGTTTTTAATTCATCTTTTTAACATCATTAAAAAGCAAAAATTCTGCCTGGTATTTTTTACCTTATTTCAGTGATGGTCAGGTTTTTAGAGACTGAGTGACCAAACTGCCAGCCAAAATGCACTTATTTATCACAAATTTATAATACTGCATTAAACCCAAACACTGATGTTTTAGCTTAGAAAAAACTCATGGTGACATCTTCTGTCTAACCAGAAAACCCTATAACAAACATGCCATAGATTTGCCACTACTGAACTTTAGAATAATGATGGTCTTGGATCCCTACATTTCATCTTTTCATTATGGGAGGAAAGTGAGATGGAAAAGCACAGGAGATGTGTTTGATCCTGAATCCACCTTATTCTCCCCTCTCTAAAGCACACCTGTATCGCCTGCTCAGAACGACCATTTCAGCTATCATTTCTGATATTGGAAGCTGGGCCTACTGGCTGAGGGCTTACAGATACGGGAATTTGAGTGTAACATGAACTGATGGAAGAGAAGGAAAGTGAATAAAGCTTTGTGGGCTACATGGGCCGTAATGGCAGAGTCCGCAATCATATTTCATCCTCCTTGGTTTGATCTGGGGGAAGAGGGATCACCTGCTCCTCCTTGCAGCTGCCTCCACTTGTCTGAAAGCCCTGCTCTGGACCACACACCCACGTGCCCTGCGCTGCTCCCCAGCACGATCCAGGTTCCTTGGTTTCTGAGCTCCAACACATGGATGTGGTTTTGTTGCTGGTACCTCTGTCTCACTTCCCACAGACCCAACAGACCCCAGATGGTGAATTCTGACAGTTAACATTTTTGTAGTTATATTTTGTAGCCTATATTCCTAGGCTTCAGAACTGAAAACAAAATTCATTGTTCTTACTTCAAGAAGTTCACACATTGGAGGGGACACAGACATGTATAACAAAATAAGCAACACCACAGAGAGGACACAGACATGGGTAAAAAAGTAAGCAACAAAATAAAACTTTGCAATTGTCACTAAAAGGGTGGTCCTGCATTACTCACCAAAGACACAAGTAAAGCATTGTGGAGGGGAAATCAGCACATACAGTGATAACCAGGTGTGGGACACATACCTGTATCCCAGCACTAGAGAGGTTGAAGGCAGGGTGTAAAATGTTATAAACTAAGCAATTTAGCAAGACCCCTGTAATGAAATAAAAAATTAAAAACATCCTAGGAATATAGCTGGGCGCAAAGACCCTGAGTTCAATCTCTAGAAAAAAAATTATATATATATATATATATATATATATATATATATATATATATATAAAATGGTGACCACCAAAATATAGATTTTCACTTAGAAAGCATTGGTAACTGTTGTAGTCAGAGTTTACAAGGGAAAGGACTTAATACAGGACACATAATTTATAGGATTATTTTATAATATTCATCCAAAGATTCAAATGCAAAAAGTGCAGGAGATCTATCCACATACTAGAGACCCAAAAATCCAGCTGAGGGCCTGGATCCCGTGCCAATATCTTGCATGAGACCAGCTGGAGGTCTAGAACCCATGACAATATATCAAGCAAGTCTGTTTCAAGGACCTGATCTGGGAAGACCCAAAAGTCAGTGATGGAAGCTAGAAAATCTGCACCAAGGGATGAAGGATCTGTGCCAGCAGGTTGAGGTATCTGCATTGGAGCCGAGAAGCAATGCTGGAGGTAAAGACCAGAGCTCCCCTGAAGAACCAGAGCCATTCTCAGTGACTGTGAGGACCTGAGCTCCTCTGATGATGTGAACAGCTGAGTTTATATCAGGAAGCCAGCAAAACAAGCTCCTCTAGGAGAATCAACAGCACCCCATCTTCCCCTCCAGTTCTCCTTCTTACGTTGTTGGCAACAACCCTCAGGTGAGCCCTCCACACCCAGCAACTTAGGACTGGAGGGTGATGATGACAATGATTTGTTAGATTAACTCATAAATGACTCTTCATGATGAGGGTGATTTGACTGTGTAGAAATGATGACCAGGTTTGAAGGCATTGTAATTCCCTGGTTTTGATATTGTGCTACAGTCAGGTAAAATGTAACTACTTAGGAAAACTGAGTGACAGGTATGTGGGATTTTCTTTTTTGGTATTATTTTTCAATCCCTTGTTAATCTATGGTTGCCTCAAAATACAAAATTCAAAACAAAAAAACTAATGAAAAAGGTTTTTTAATTAATTAATATTGCACTTAATAGAAACCAGCCAAAATGAAACACCACACCATGGGTTGTGGAATCCAAGCTGAACAGCACAGTGCAGCAGCCTGAAACCATCTCACATCACCTTTGCTTTTTAAACATTTTGGTTTCTTCTTTTTTCCTCATTGTATCTTACTCTGAGTAATTTTATGGACTATTTAAAAATAATTGATTCTTCCTTGTTACAGCAAGTTTGCTAATGAGCTCATCAAATATATTCTTCATTTCTGTTCATGTATTTTTTATTTCTAGCATTTCCATTTGATCCTGTCTGCTGGTTTCCATCTCTCTGATCTTCCATGTTGTACACCTTTCCCTTAGATACTGCTGTAGCTTAATAATGGGTTTCTTCACCAACATTTATGTTAATTTTTATCCCCCCCTGTGGTGACATTGGGAGGTGGGCCCTTTAAAATTTATTAAAAGGGGTTAATGACCTCATGGTGTGATAGTTTGGATCATAAATTTCCCAAGGGGCTCCTGTGTTGAAGGCTTGGACTCCAGTGATTGTGTCATTGGGAGACGATGAAACCCTCAGGAACCAGAGCCAGGTAGAAGGAAGTTAGGTCACTGCCAGAGTGGCCACACCTTTCTCTCACTCTCGTCATTACTCAGGCTGCCAGGGGATAGACAGGTTTCTTCCACCAAACGTGTTCACCTCATCATGGGCCCAAGTCCATAACAAACTTGGAAATGTGAGTCAAAGTAAATCTTTCCTCCCTTTGTTTATCTGAAGTATTTGTCTCAGCAGCAAAAAGCTTACCAACATACACACAGCAATGACCTCTCACTCATGGGACTGGATTAGTATTCTCCTATTTTACCCCTTTGACTTGAATCTCCTTGCCCTTCTGTTCTTCACCATGAGTGGAGGCAGCGTGGAGCCTTTGCCAGTGCCAGGCTGGTGGACCGCCCAGCCTCCAGCAGCAAGAGCCAGAGTTGACCTCTTGCATTCATAGTTAGCCACTCTAAGGAATTATTTATAGCTTTGGGGCAGCAAAGGGCTGGAGAAGCAGAAATAAGAAAGGAAAGACAGGGTGGTCATTTCAAAATTACTTTCCTTACAGAATTAAAATAGAGAATTTCCTTCCTGAATCAGCTCAGGTAAACCGTGGCCCTTCCTACCGGTTGTTGCAAATCTCTCTTCTCTTAGACTGGCCTGTTTTAAAGTTCAGTTTGATTATGCATCATCTATCATGAGTGACTCCATTCTGGTTGGGTCTGGTTAATGACAAAATTAATTTTGATCATTCTGGAAGACTGCCTTGTTGAAAGTTATGTTTAAGTCTAGCTTCTGTCCTGTGCTCTTCTACTGTCTTTACTTCAAAATTGTAAGTACCTACACTGTTCACATTTGTGGGAAATCATTGTACTGCAGAACATCAGCCTAAAATATTTAATGAATCAAAATTAACCCAATACTACAAAACAAACAAAAATATTCAGTAAAAGAATCTGAGAAGAGAGGCTTTGGGTTTGATTCAGTAAGAAGTCAGTGCATTAAAAGTAGTAACCGTTTACTCAGGATAAAAGGAACAATAACCCCTCTTCTCCCTGCTCCTTAGAACTTGCCAACTGCAGCCTTTCTCCTTCCTGATTTCCAGGGCGTGAGTTCACCACTCTCTCTCCTGAAGGAGGGAAGCCCTTCCTCTGCAGGGCCAACAACACCCGTGAGCAGGCACCGGAAGACCACCCAGCAGCCTCAGTCATGCTCTGAGGTGGTCGCTGTCAAGGACCTGGACACTTGGAGATCCAAGAGTTTTGGCTTCTTGTCCTTCCTTCACCAACCCAGACCAGACCCCAGACACCAAGAAAGCCATCAATGGAGAGTTCCTGGATGGCCGCCAGGTCTGTGTGGTCTACGCTGGCAAGTCCCCCAGGGGCCCCAGAGGAGGGGGGCTTTGGGGCCTTGTGGGCATGGACACAGCTACTACAGGGGTGGTGGGGACCAGGGCTGTGGGAGTGGCAGCTATGCCGGTCGACCTGGAGGACACCCGTATGGAGATGAACAAACCAGAGACTATAGTGGAAGCCAGGCTGGTTGTGACCATGACTCAGGAGGGAATTATAGACGCAATTATGACGACTGAGAGGCGCGGACACATGACACATAGAAGGGGTCACTCTTCTGGTCCACAGTCCTCCTTCCCCCTTGCTGCATATTTAAAGATTTTTGAAGCTACACTGAAACTCTCTTCTAGTGAATCACCTATTTTCGAATTGAGCTCACAGTGTATCTAAAGGTCTTTTAGGAAGCCTCACGTGTTCTTTAATATTTTTACCCCCATTTAAACACAAATTTCAGGGACATGTTTAGAGTCCAGGAATTTTTCCTTTTACAAAGTTTTTAATTTGGGCTTTCAAGATCATTGCTTCTGGCAAAAAGAAAGTTTGACCAGACTGATATTTTTAATCAACATGTATCTATGGTCATTTTTAAAACCCATATACAGTTTTTATCCTGACTAGAAATCAATTTGTGTAAGCAGTTCACCTCAAGGCTATGATTGCGTAGAGTTGTCTTTTATTTAAGATCACCACCCAGATTCTAAGAGCTTCTCACAAATGTTTGTGAATGGCAATTTTTTAAATACCGGAAGAAACATTGATTTGTGCCTTTGGTAGTGTTTAGGATGTCTTCATAGAACTGACTGAAAAGATGAACTCTGAAAAGAGAAAGAGAGAGAGGACAGTAACCAGGTGATACAGCAAAAACTTTCATCACACACAGTCCTTGGAGGAGAGGAAGGGCTGCCTTGGCTAAGGAAGTGATCGCTAGGTCAGAGCAGAGCCAGACATGGGCTGTGGCTTGTTGGGGGAGGGCAGTGCTTCACAGCAGCTGTGTTTAAATTAAACCGTGAAGTGGTTTCCTCTGTAGCCAATGAGGGGGACAGCTTGTCACTTGTCTCTGGCAGACTAAGGCATTAAATATGCTCCAGAAAAAGCTTCATTCATAAGAGCAATGAATATATGAAATATCAAAACAAAAAGTTTTACTAAACATGGAACTTCACTGAAGGACAGAAGTTTGATATAGAAAGAAAGACACTGAGTTCTGGAACACACAATTGGGTCAGTTTACCTCTCACAATCTATAGATGTCACGGTGCTTTAACCTAATAGTAATAACAGAATTTTTAATAAGGTTTCTCTGGGGTTTTTTCAAGAACAAGTGTACAGAAATGCATACTAATAAAACTGGGAAATTTGCTCTAATTGATCTTTACAAATGATATAAAGCTAAACAATTAAATCATGTTCATGCTGCTACCAAAGAGGACAACTGTGGTGTGAAACTGGCTGCACAAAAGCAGACTGGGAAACGTATTTACTGTGTTTCCAGGAAAACGCTACACCTGTAAAAGGGAGAGGAGGGAGAAGGTCATTTCTAAGAAGCGTTCACATTACAGGTTACACCGCCTTCTGCTCCATGCATTACAGGCCCAGCCAGGGTCCTGAGCCATCAGGATTGTAGAGAAAAGGACAGTGCCGGGGGGCGGGGCAACGGGGTGGGAGGGGCCAGGATGCCCAGGTTTATGTTTGGTCAGTGAGGCCTCTTCAGGGGAACTAGTGAGGAAACTGGTGGGTGACGATGTTCTAGAGTCAAATTTTTAGGAGAAGTAGATATTTTTAAAGAATTTCAAATCGTTTTTCTTGGTGTTTGAAACAATCCAATTCAATATTTCTGAAGAGACTGCTCTAAATGTAGCAATTGTATTAAATTATGTCCCAACCATTCTATTCTTATATTTGTTTTAAAAAATGCCCTATGGGGACTATTTCCATAGCTAGGGATGTTATTCTGAATTCATGTGATAAATTAAGAATGAGTTGCATGATAAAAGTACAATTCTAGTTCAGTAGAACAAGGGAATTTTAACTAAAAATAGTGTTTAGTAAATTGATTAGTTATTTGGAAAGTAAAAAGTGCTCATCTGTAAACACACAGAGAAGATACTGAGATACATTAAGTTTAAATGTAGATGGAGACGGGACTAAAAATACAGAGAAAGTGAGTGAATAGTTTATTAAATTGGTGAGATAGTTTTAAATAATACAAAGATACCAAGCCAGATTCTATTTTGAAATCATCATAAATAAAATAATGTTTTACAAAAAATTAAGAATTAATATATGAAATGTGTATTAATATTATGCAGTCTAGCTACATAAACATTGCCTATGATCTCATATGCAAAATTTAAGTGAACAAATTTTTTTTATTTTAAAGGGGGTAAAATTAAACAAAACAAAACAGAACAGAACGGGACATAAGAAAGCATAAATTTCAAAGGTAGACAGCCAGAGATCTTCACTATCTGTCATATTGTCTCTTGTTTTCTTCCAAATGGTTGTCCTTATCTTTACATATGGGGAGCTCATACTAAATAACATAGCCAATCTTTTCACAAGATGTCTAGTTCACTGGCTCCCACTTGCTAAGCAGGGTGGGGGTGGGGGCAGGGACGGGGGAGAGGAGGACATGAGATGTTTGATTCTCAGCCCACGTGCCAGCAAGCTCACAGCCGCCCCCCAGAGAGGGGAGGAGCTCCTTGTTCTCCCAGCACCCCGAGTCAATTGCATGGTGCAGGTCCCGAGGCACCAGGGTCTCCCCCCTGCAGGCCCCCCAAAGTCCGCCATACTCACCTGCTATTTCTTTCTGATGAACTGACCATTCCATTTCCAAAGTTCTGAAATGGCCAACAGACCACAGAAAGAATTCTCTTTAGGCTCCTGTTTCAAACCAGCACTACAGCGATCTGCTGGCCTTGCTTCAGGGCCCCTAAGTGAGCAAATTTTTAATGACGTCCATACCATGAATATAGACTTAGCAGTTTAAAGCAACACCCACTTATTCTTTTTGGTCGGAGTCTCTGCAGGGCCCAGTTAAGCCGCTGCTCCAGGTCTCACAAGGCTGAAGCCACAGTGGCCACAGCAGTTCTCATCTGAGGGTAGAATTTTCTTCTAAGCTCAGTGTCTGTTAACAGAATTTATCTCCTTGTGTGGCTAATTTGTCAGCTCGAGGTCCCTGCCAGCTCCTAGAGGCCACAATTCACTTCTAGATCGTGTCAGAGCTTTGCCATGAGGCTCACTTCATCCTCAAAATCCGCCCCAGGCAATCCTTCTCAGGCTGAATCTCCATCTCCAGGAAGAGAACAGTCCTTTCTCAGGCCTCACCTGTAAGTTCAGACTCACCCAGAATAACCTCCCATTCTATCACCAACTGCAGTCAACATGTAATCCAAGCACCGTAGGGATCACCCCATCATATTGCAGGTTCCACCACACAGAAAGGAAAGAATTTTACCAGGCGTTTACACCGAGAGGCAGTATTCATGGAGGCCACCTCAGAATCCCACTTGCCGTATTCAGCCCTCTGCCCATCAGTGATCCGTGTTCCTCTCACATGTGAAACACGTTAACCCTCTCCGGGGTCCCCAAAGTCTCCAGCCACTCCACTATCCCTTCTAAATCTCGTTAGCTCGAAGCCCAAATTCTCCTTGCATTCATGTCAAATCACAGGGCTCCCTGCCTTCATATTAAACTTTATTAGAACACAGGAATGTTGTTTTATGTATGTATCAGGAAACACAGAGATCTAACACTTACAGTCACTTAAGTGGTCGGACTGAGTGTTAACCAGTTTTTCAACTAACTGCACTGACAGGACACTCGCCTCAAAGAGACCATCTGATCATACCTGCCGAGCCCTCTCCTCACCATCAGAGAAACAACAGTGAAGCTGTCATTGTCACCATCTACATTCTATTTATATTTTATATTCTTCCATAGTATTAAGTATTACTAACTTCATTCCAGTCTTCTCAACCTTTCTTAGAATAACAGGAACCCAGCAAGCAGTAGCAAGTCTCCATTTGCCTCCCTTTCTTGCAGGGAGCGCTTTAATTTCTTTCTTGACAGGTTTTCCCCACGTGCGCCTCTTTTTGGCGCTGGACAGCGCCTCCCTGCGTTCTTCTCTGGTACCCACAAATCAACCCTCCCGCTTATCGCAAGCACGAAGGTTCCTGCAATCAGCTCTCAATACGTCATTCTGCCCGCCCTGCTTAGCTCCACCTCTGCCAAATTCCAAACAAAGCTGGTGGGTTTTTTCCTGAACCTTCCAGAGGGTGCCTGCGTCTCTTCAGCAGCCTTCCTGTGCCCTCAGTAAAGACCTTTTTCCTTTTCTTCTGTTTTCTCTGTCTCTCTTTTTTCCCTCTTGCATCACAGAAGACCAAACATTTCCCACTTAAAAGCTCAATTCCTAATTGATGATGCCTACCTCCACACACAGATTTCAAGGCTTCAGCACCACTCACCATGGCCATTTGCATTTGGTTGGAGTGGACCTTTCTTATTCCAGATCATAATTTTCCTGACTTTTTGTTTTTATTGGGAACAATATTTTCCATGCACTGAATATGTTAGCAATTATATAAGACTCAGGACCAGGCAGTTTTCCTGTTTGGACTCAGTGTGTGTGCTGGTCCACTTTTCTGGTGAATGATATCAAAAGCAATTTAGCTTTCACAGCCATTGCATTGCCAACCTAACCTGCCTCCTTTTCTTCTCAGCACTGGGGCTCCCATTCATTCCCTCCAGTGTCTTCCATGCAAAGATGGAAGACACTTGCCTGGGCTAATAGAGGCTGTTGGATGGATGTCGAGTTCAATCTGCCTGGAGGAAAGAGGACGCCAGCTTGGGCTGCTCTCAGGCCACCCAGAGCTGGAGGACTTCTTCCTTACTCCTTCCTGGTGCCACAGGGGGACAGAAGTGCCTCTGTGGGATGTCTCCTGCTGCTGAGGGTAAATAGGCCTACGTTCCTCTAGGTGACCGAAAGTCATAGGTCTGAGTGTGCAGACTCGTGCGAAATGGGGAGCAGGGTTCCGTAACTGTACTAGGCATGGCATGTTCCCACCTGCTGAGTCTTTTGTTTTGCTCCTCCATTTTTATCTATCAGTGCTATATCTGTGGAAGAGAGGGATTTACCAAATCTCAAAATTCCAGAGTCATTTTGACTAGAAATAATTCATGTCATCCCTTTGTAATTTGTTCCACATGTGAGGTTTGTCTTTCTATTGTGATATTATTTTCATTTGGGTTTTTTTTCTCTTATGGGAATCCAGTGTGCCCTCTTTATACAAATATGCAGGCCAGTAACTCTGTTTCTTCTGTAACAGTCCCCAGATATACCATGATCCTAGAGCAGTTATTAGGTCAGTTTCTTACTTTAATGTCATTGCAGAAACAGAAAATCAAGTTCTTATAATTTCTTTTCCTTAACAAGATAAATATTTTCATTACTGAGTAAGACAGTGAAACCATAAAGCTGTTTAAAATTTTGCTTATGCATCAATGATGTGAGGAAATTCTCTGAATTAGATAAGAATTGTCAAGTATTGAAGAATATTTTCATGTTTTTTGTACTAGTCCCTTTTACATCTAATTTGTAAACTTCAGACAGTGAGCCTACCACCTGCTTCATAAATAAAACTTTATTAGAACACAGGTATGCTTTTCTACTTATATATTGCCTGTGGCACCTGTAATTCAACAGTATGAGAGTTTGATTAAATAAATAGTTCTGACAGACTGCATGGTATGCACATATAAATGCTTCTGTGTTCCCTTGAAGAAAACATTGCTCACCCTCTGATGTAAGAATCAGAATTGTGAGTCAAATCCTGATTCACAGTATTTGCTGGTTTCCATAGTGTAAATTGGCACTTCCAACATTCACCATCTCAGCAATTCACAATTCACCAATTTCAGAATTCAGCATTCGACAATTAGCATAGATTTAATTACAAAAGCATTTATAATAGCGCCATGACAAAAAATTAGAAAGTGATAATGTTTAGTATTTCCTTTATTTTTAATAGTGTCAGTTTAAATAGTTGGAATAATGGCTCTGTTTAATAAATGATTTGTACAATTTATGGAACAATTGACTCTCCCAAGCTTGCATGAGCTGGTGTGACCCATCGCTGCAGGAGCTCATGAAATAACCCCAGCTTCTAGTGTGCTGCGTCCTCCTCCAGCACCACCATAAAATACCGAGCTCCAGCCTCCACTCACAGCCCTTTCTGGGATTTCCCTCTCTGTTTCTTTATTTTGTTGTGGGTTTTTTGTTTTGTTTGTTGTTACTGTTTTGCTTTTGTCCTGGGGATTGAACTCACAACCTTGTGCTTGCCAGGCAAGTGCTTATGCCACTGAGCTAAATCCCCGGCCCCTGTTTATCCTTCGATCTCCATTGTTGAATTTTTAGCTTGTGTTTGGTTTTATTGTGATGTTTGTCCAGCATCTGTATGAGGTGTGATTGAAAAATAAGGCAAACATCTAAATTTTTGAAAATTTTCTTACAGTAAAAGATGCATTGCCATTGAAGTGAGTCAGAATACTCCCCCCAGATTTAAACACACTTCTGCCATCATCATTGCCACTTCCCAAAGCCATTCTGGAAGTCCCCTTTCCTAAGTGTCTGGTTGTGTTATTGTGGCAGCCTCAATGTCCTGAATCAATTAAAAACATTTGCTTTTCATGGTCATTTTAACTCTGTGGAAAACCAGAAGTTGCAAGGTGCCAAATCTAGTAAACAACATACACGAGGACTCTCTGGAAGGGTTTGCTTTAACAAACACTGCTGTAAACATTTTTTAAACTATGCAGGACATCAAGACAGCCCTGAGAGTGCAGCCGAAGACACTCACAAGGGAGAAACACCAGAGCTGCTTCACAAAGTGTCAGTAATGTTGGGACCAGTGTGAGGGATATCGATGGCAACATGTGCTTTACTGTCATTAATTTTTGAACTATTCTTTTTCTTAAGCATTCTTCGTATATCTTAATCACACCCTGTCTTTGCTCTGGGTAGAAGTGTTTCCCAAGAGACATCATAGTGTAGACACAGATTTTTTTCTCTTCTTTTATCATTTGTTTCTCACTTTGAATGTTTGGCCCTTTTTTTCCTAGAGTGTCATTCATGGACACTACAAATAGACATTACTGATGTTTCCTGTCCAGGCCTCACGACTCATGGCAGACATTAGGGTTTCCTTGACTCCTGACAAGGCAGGGAAACTGCTCAGGTTTGGGTGCATGTAGGACAATCTGGGAGGAGGAAGCAGCTGGAAGTTGGGTTTAAATGTGTGTCAGGTCCCTGGCAAGCAAAGGATGACAAGACAAATTGGTTGACTTGAGGAGAGTTTGATTAAAGATCCCTTTACAAAGTTATTACCATCTGGCTGGTGAGCTCTCTCAACCAGAAAGAACTGCAAGGTAGAGATTCAAAAGACCACTGAGCCAAAGTACTGAAGAGAGAAGGCAGAAAGCAGAGTCCCCACCACAGAAAAGTTCTATATTATGGTGATGCCCTTAACTATACTCACTCTGTAAGTCCCCCTCCCCTTGTCCTGGAGTGTTTCTATATTATAATGAACAAGTCCCATGTTTCAACAAACCTGTTTAAGGTAACCCTGCCTGTCAGTGTATAACTCAATGCATGTAACCAGTTATGTAATGTTTTGTCAGTTGCTTTGTACTTCACACATCTAAATTCTATATAAACTAAGCTCTTCCTAAATTCAGCACTGTTGTCTTTGAGGAATTATCCCACAACAGTCCACTGGTGTAAAGATTAAAACGAGCCTCCTTGAAGTGAAAGCAGCCTTCAGGGAGGGACTGGACCAGGTTCTCCAAGGAACTCTGTGTCTAGGGGTTTTATACACAAAAATGCCTACATCTGAGGCAAATTTAGATTAACACTGGGGTTACAAGCAGGAAAGTCTGACTTACAAGTGGGCATAAGTGGGCAGGTGCACTTTTGTAAACATCATGAACTGAAAATGGAACAAAGGCTTTTTTTTTGAGATGGGGGTCTCACTTTGTAGTCCAGGCTGGTTCTGGCCCTGAACTCACTATGTTTCCCAGACTGGCCTCGAACTTGTGGTGAACCTCCTGCCTCAGCCTTCTGAGTGCTGAGATTACAGGCATGTGCCACCATATCCAGCAAAAGACATCCTTTAAGGGGGTATGAATATCTTGTTCCTGGCAAGAAGATCTCACCAATCCAATGAAGGTTTTGTTGCCTCTGGTGCCCTGACCTTGTTCCACATCCTTCATTCTATCTTCCCAGTTCCCTCTTTGGCATGGCCTTTCCCTGGCTCCTGTAGCTCTGTTAGCCAGAATCCTTCCCACAATTCTCTCCACTCATGGCCGAGTGTTACTCTGAAAATTCTTCTCTCCCTCCCATTGGCCCTTGCTTATCCTCAGCATTGTCCAATACACATCATGTTTTGCTGATTGTTTAGACCACTGTTAGGAGCCTCTTGTTAGGTTGGGGAAAATGACACCCAAAGCTTGGAGAACAAGACTGAAGCCCAGCCACGCTGGCTGGAGACTCGTGCTCATTCTCCCTGGGTCTCTTGCTGTCTCCCTGTGTTACTACAATCCCCAGAGTGTGAGTAAATCATAGGAAC
>PVJX010040328.1:0-15253 GCA_004027295.1 Dolichotis patagonum | reverse complement strand
AATGGAGTACTACTCAGCTATAAAGAATGATCACATTGAGGTATTTATAAATAAATGGACACGACTTGAGACCATTCTCTTAAGTGAAATAAACCAAACTCACAAGGGTAAATACCATATAATCTCCCTAATATGAGATTTGATAAGAGTATATAAGACTTTATGGTAAGCATGAGGCCCCATCTCACAGCTTCGAAGTCTTTCAAAGTTTTCAATCATCAGTTGGAATGGTGTTATCCTGTTTTGTTTGACTATATCATACTTGATGATATGAATAGCAGTTTTGAAGAAAACAAAACTTTATGACAGCTATTGTTGATTTAATATTATCCTTCTTAGAAGTCCTACCATGCTTTTTTTGTTCTACTACCATTGGTTCTATCTATCACATTGTGTCTTATTGGAATTTGAATATGTGTGATAGCTCAAACAATTTTTTTTCTTTTTTATCCAAAATGAGATATTACAGTACCCATTGAACATTTTCTGTTATTCGGTTCAGAAAGCCCTGTAATTCTTTCACTCTATGCATGGCTTTATACTATTGTGTTATGTTTGATATTACTGTATTTGAAACTATGCTCAACTATAGCAGAGTAAGAGATATGGTGTTAGCTACTGTTGATGTCCAGTTGACTTAATGTAATGTACTGTGTTGCCTATGTTGTCCTCTTCTGATCCTCTCTGTACTGCCCACTTTTGTTTTATTCTCTTTCAAATTAAAAAAAAAGAAAAAAGAAAATCTCTACTCACATAGAGTGCAAAACACAGAGGAAATGGACAGATTTCTAGAAACATATTAACTACCAAACTCAACCAAGAAGATATAGCAATTTTGAATAACCCAATATCAGCTGTTGAAATTGGAAATGTAATTAAAAACTTACCAACAAAGAAAAGCCCAGATCCTGATGGATTCACAGCTGAATTCTACAAGAAATTTAGAGAAGATTTGATGCCAATACTCCTTAAACTCTTCAATGAAATTAAGAAGAAAGCAATCCTCCCTAAATCATTCCTGGAGGCAAGTATTACTCTGATACCAAAAACCATAGAAAGACCCAACCAAAAAAGGAGAACTTTAGGCCAATCTCACTAATGAACATTGATGCAAAAATGCTCAATAAAATACTGGCAAATAGAATGCAGCAAATTATCAAGAAGATTATACATTACGACCAAGTGGAATTCATTCCAGGAATGCAGGGGTGGTTTAACATATGCAAATCAATAAATGTGATACACCACATCAACAGGCCAAAAACAAAAACCACATGATCATCTCAATAGATGCAGAAAATGCTTTTGATAAAGTCAAACACATATTCATGATAAAAACCCTTCAGAAACTTGAATACACGGTGTCTACCTCAACCTTATAAAGGACATCTATGACAAACCAACAGCCAACATTATACAAAATGGACAAAAACTGAAAGCTTTCGGTTTAAAATCAGGAACAAGACAAGGATGTCCACTATCACCACTCCTATTCAGTATAGTTTTGGAAATAATAGCCGAGGCAATCAGAAAAGATGAGAGAAATAAAAGGAATAAAGATAGGAAAGGAAGAAGTTAAATTATCACTATTTGCAGATGACATGATACTCTATACAGAAGACCAAAAAAGCTCCATTAAAAGACTACTAGAGGTAATAAACAAATTCAGCAGTGTAGTTGGATACAAAGTTAATGCTCAAAAATCAATAGCATTCCTATACACAAACAAAAAACTCATTGAGAGAGAAATTATGGAAATAGCGCCCTTCACAATAGCATCTAAAAAATGAAATACTTAGGAATCAACCTAAGAATGTAAAAGACCTATATGCTGAAAATCATGCTATGCTAAAAAAGGAGACTGAAGGAGATATTAGAAACTGGAAGGATATTCCTTGCTCTTGGCTAGGAAGAACCAACATTGTGAAAATGACTATACTCCCAAAACTGTTACACACATTTAATGCAATCCCAATCAAAATACCATTAACATACCTCACAGATCTAGAGAAAACACTCCTAAAATTCATTTGGAAACAGAAGAAACCTAAAATAGCAAAAGCAATTCTGGGCAACAACAATCAAAATACCATTAACATACCTCACAGATCTAGAGAAAACACTCCTAAAATTCATTTGGAAACAGAAGAAACCTAAAATAGCAAAAGCAATTCTGGGCAACAAAGGCAAGGCAGGAGGCATCTCAAGTCCTGACTTGAAACTATACTACAAAGCCACAGTGATAAAATCAGCATAGTACTGGCAAAGAAATAGACCTGAGGAGCAATGGAACAGATTAGAAGATGCAAGCACAACTACAAAGACACTCAGCCACCTGATATTTGACAAAGAGGCTAAACATGTTCACTGGAAGAAGCATACCCTCTTTAATAAATGGTGTTGGAAAAATTGACTCTCTACATGTCAAAGACTGAAACTAGACCCATGCCTATCACCATGCACTAAACTAAAATCTCAATGGCTCAAAGACCCAAATATTAAAACAGAAACATGAAATCTACTGGAAGATAGGGTAGGTATAAGTCTTGGAGACATAGGGGTAGGCAGAGAATTCATGAACAAAATGCAAACTGCATGGGAAACACTTCAAAGAATCAACAACTGGGATCTCATATTATTGAAAAGTTTCTGCACTTCAAAAGAAATCACCAACAGAGTGAAAAGAAAAGCCACAGAATGGGAAAGAATTTTAGCCAGCATCCCCTCAAAGGGCTTATATTAAAAACATATAAAGAATTGAAAAACATCAAGCCCCCCAAATTCAAAGACCCTCTCCAAAAATGGGCATCTGAGATGAATGCACATTTCTCAGATGAAGATATACAAATGGCAAATAAATACATGAAGAAATGTTCACCATCACTGGTCATTTGAGAAATGCAAATCAAAACAGCATTGAGATTTCATCTTACTCCAGAAAGAATAGCTGCCATCAAGAAATCAACTGATAACAAATGTTGGCGAGGCTTCGGGGGGAAAAAGGAACACTGCTCCTCTGTTGGTGGGAGTGTCGACTGGTGCAGCCATTATGGAAATCAGTATGGAGATTTTTCAGAAGACTAGGATTGGAAGTTCCATTCAATCCAGCTATTCTCCTCCTGGGTATTTTCCCAGAAAAACTGAAAAGGTCATATCACAGTGATATATGTGCACCCATGTTCATAGTGGCACAATTTGTAATAGCTAAATCCTGGAAACAACCAAAATACCCATCAACTACAGAATGGATGAAAAAGATGTGGTATTTTTAAACAATGGAATATTACTCAGCTATGAAGAAGGATGATCTTGAGGCCTTCATCGGTAAATGGAGACAACTTGAGACTATCCTCTTAAGTGAAATAAATAAGAATCATATTTATAAATATCCCATTGTGTCTCTAGTATAAAAAATAAGAACTGTAGGAGTAACAAAACCCTAAATGTGTAATTGTTATTGTAAAAAATAAAGAAAAAGAAAGTGCTCTAAAGGGTATAACTGCATGTATGTTTAAGTGTGTAGGATTCATAGTCATATTACTAAGTTTTTGTTGGATTGCTGAACAGAACTGTTCACTGTCTCACTGTTTGAATGTCCACTTTTTATGCTTTAATTTTGTAACTTGAACATTTCTAAGAGGACAATATGCAATTTATCAACTAGTGGTTTCTTACTTTATTTTTTCTTTTTTTGAAATTCTGTATTTTTCTATCCTTTTTCTCTCTCTTTTTTTTATTTAAAAGAGAATAAAACAAAAGGGGGCAGTACAGAGCAGATCAGAAGAGGACTTTCCTTTTGTCATTTTTCTGTATTTCCTTACTTTGAGCAGTGTTCCAAAGCTTTCTCTGCTTATGTGGCAAATTACCTGTTACACCCTCAGTTCCTGGAGGGGCAGTGGCTCCCCCACAGGCTCTTGGCTTCCTCACAGGGTCTTAACTCCCCTCTGTGGGCTACTGGCTCCCTAAGTTGTAAGGTGAATGCTGGGTGTGGCCACCCCGGAGCCTGTTGAATCTCAGGCAGGCCAGGCCACCGTGCTTTGTCCCAGGCAGGTCTCCAGGAGGTTCCCTGCGAGTGAAGGGTGGACCTACAGATCCCAAAGAGTCAGGCCAAAATGCTGGTTTCTGCAAGGTTCCCGGTCCCAAACAGACCTGGCCATGATGCCAGTCTCCACAATATCCCCAATCCAAACAGCCCGGGCCACTCTGTGGGTCCCAGAGATTCGGGTCCCAAACAGACAGGCCGCGCAGCTGGTCTCTCTAGATTTTCAAAGTAGATATTCAGTTTGAATTTCCATGGGTTCTGTAGTAATTTCCCCCTTTTCAGTCCTTATTGCATGAATTTGGGTTTTTCTTTTTTTTCTTGATAAGATTAGCTAGAGGTTTGTCAGTTTTGTTCATTCTCTCAAAAAATCAGCTTTTTGATTTATTAAATTCTTTGTATTTTTTTAAAGTTTCAATTGCATTGATTTCTGCTCTAATCTTTACAATTTCCTCTCTTCTATGAGCTTTGGTTTTAACTTGCTCTTGTTTTTCTAGAAGCTTGAGATGAAGCATTAGGTTCTTTATTTGTGCTAGTTCTGTTTTTTTGATATGATGTTTTATTGCTATATATTTCCCTCTTAAGACCACTTTCATTGCATCCCACAGATTACAGTTGTTGTTTCCATATTTTCATTGAATTGTAGGTATTGCTTTATTTCTTCTTTAATTTCATCTGCAGCCCACTGGTTGTTCAAAAGGTTGTTACTTCATTTCCAGGTATTTATGCAGGTTTTGCAATTTGTTTTGCCATTAATTTCCAATTTCAGTGTTTTATGGTCAGATATTATGCATGGGAAAATTTCAATACCTTTGCAGTTACTTAAGAGTGTTTTATGGGATAATATATAGTCTATTTTGGAGAATGTCCCATGCACAGCTGAGAAGAATGTGTATTCTGATGTGGTTGAGTGGAACACTCTGTAGACATCTACTAAGTCCAATTGCTCACAGGTATGATTCAGTTCTATTATTTCTTTGCTGACTTTCTGTGTAGTTGATTTATCTCTTTGTGACAATGGGGTGTTATGGTCCCCTGTTATAATTGTGTTCTTGTGTATTTGGTTTTTCATGTACATTAGTATTTGTCTTATATAGTTGGGTGCTCCTGTATTTGGTGCATATATATTTATAATTGTTAGTTCTTCCTGTTGAATTTTGCACTAATGAGTATGTAGTGACCTTCTTTATTTCTTTTTATAATTTTAGGTTTGAAGTTCACACTGTCTGCAAATAGAACAGTTACCCCTGCTTTTTTCTGGGTTCCTGCTGCATGGAATACTGTTTTCCATCCTTTGACTTTTAATCTATGAGATTCTTTTTGGGTCAAATCTGTTTCTTGTATGCAGCATATTGTGGGATCCTGTTTGGTGATCCATTCTGTTAACCTATTTTTTTTGATAGGTGAATGAGGCCATTTACATTTATGGATATGTACTGGCTCGACTTTGCCATGTTATGTTCTTGTTGTTTGCTTTCTGCTTTTGCCCCTTGTTTAATTGCTTGTCCTACCTGGTGGTCATTTTTATCTCTATATACTATGTCTTTTAATACTGTTTGTAGGGTTGGTTTGGTGACCATGAATTTCTTCAGTTGTTCTTTGTCATGGAAGTATCTTGTTTCTCCATTAAATTTGAATGAAAGTTTTCCTGGGTACATTAGTCTGGGTTGAAAGTTGTTTTCTTTCAGGGCTTGAAATACCTCACTCCAAGCTCATCTTGACTTGAGAGTTTGTGCTGAAAAGTCTGCTGTGATTCTCATGGGCTTTCCTTGATAGGTGAGTTGTGTCTTTTCTCTAATTGCTTTTAGTATTCTGTTTTTATATTTCATGTCTGGGATCTTAATTATTATATGTCGGGGTGTAGATTTATGTTGGTTGTGGTTGTTTTGCATTCTATATGCCTCACTTATCTGCATATCAGATTTTTTCCCCATGTTTGGGAAATTTTCTGCTATTACTTCTGTGAATATTTTAGTTATGTCATTTGCATTGACTCCTGCATCTTCACTGATGCCTATTAATCTTATATTGTTTCTCTTGGCATCGTCTTGAAGCTGCTGGATTGTCATTTCATGCTGCTTTGTTGTTTTTAAAGTTTCTTGGATGTCTCTTTGAGTTTGTTTCATGAATTTTGCTTGTTTTCTATATTGTTCATTCAAGGTTTCAGTCAGTTTCCCATGCTCCTGGTTTTTTTTTTTTTAATCTATTTCTTCTTTAGCTGTGCTGAGTAACTCCTTTACTAATGTTGTTATTTCTGTTTTTACATAAGAGATTACTTCTAATTTGATTTCCTCTATAGTCTCATGGAGGTTTTTTTTTTTCAATTTTACTAGTTATCTTTTCAGAGATTTCTGGTGTTACTTTTGAGGTCCTCTATTTCAATGTCTCCTGTACTTGCTCCTGGTGGACTAGATGTTTGAGATTGCGTTTTACTTTTTTGCTTTGCCATTTTCCCTTTTCAGGTTAATATTTGGTCATTCAATCCCACTAGTGTCAACTGTTGGTAGTGTGTATCTTGGGGTCCTACTATAAAATCTATGTTTGTCCAATTGCTGGGTCCCACAATGAAGAGGTGGGCCAGTCACCTGACTTTCCCCTGCAGGGCCTGTTGGGTGAGTTCTATATTCTTCCTGGGTTGACAATCCTAGTAGTATTGATGTAGGTCAACTTTTAGTTCCTGCTGTTACTTTATCTTCAGGTTATTCCAGGTCACCAAATCTCCCTGTCTCTAGTATTTGTGTCAGCTGAGGCCCTACTGTGTCCCTATTGTTTGCCTGTGTGTCTCATAAGCCCTTTTGATTTTCTTCAAGTTGGTGGAGTCCTTGTTGGCACAGTCCTCACCCTGCCTGATGTTCTCTGTGTGCAAGACTCCCAAAAAGTCATCCCCACTCTTGCCAGACTCACCAGGGTCTTACAGTTAGTTGGAGGAGCTTTACTACTATCCCTATTTATCCACTGTACACCTCTATTTTAGGGGCATACTCACCACACTGACTGGAGCCTGCTGAGAGCCTCGTTTGGGTGAGGCAGTTACTGAATCTCCCATCAAGCTAGCATGGTTAATCAGTTATAGCCCAAGGTTCTGAGAGAAACAGTGGGAGCTGAAGATCAACAGCAGTATTAAGCCCAGGAGGTAGAGAGTGTCTCTGAGGGCCCAGCAGTTGTCCTGGGTCTGGGCATCTGCCAGGTGTGCGGGAAGCATGGCGCGGCATCATTGGTTGTCCTGGGCCTAGAGGCGGGCTGGTGGCATCAGTCCGGGTGTCTGTGGGGTGCTATCTTGTTTTGAAGTCCTATATTGCTTTCATAGTTTTGTTCTGAGTGGGTTCATTCTGCTTCGTCCTGTTTGGCCCTATTCTACTTAGTGAAGCTATAACTTCAACTGGTTGTTGAAGTTGTAGGATGAATGCCAGGAGAAGCACAGGAGCATAGGGATTGGAGCTTGCTGAGGTCTTCTGTTTGGGTGAGATTTCTCCCTTCAACTCAGCATGGTTAATCTGCTGCAGTTCAAGGTTCTGGGAGCAGAAATGGGAGCCAAAGATCAAGTACTTGGTCTAGAAGATGGGAAGCGTCACCGAGGGCAGCGGCTGTTGGCATGGTGTTCCTCCAGGCTGGCGGGGTCACGCAGTAAGCACACAGTGGTGAGGGCACAAGATCTGAGGGTGGCGCTGCATTCCTTAGGGTTGGTGGGGGTCGCGCAGGAAGCTCATGGTGGCGCAGATAAAAGGCCCAACGGTTGTGTGGCCCATCTTTTCTTTCTTACTTTGTGTGAATATAGTAGTTTTATTTATTTTAACAAAATGAGCTGTCAATTATAATTTCTGCAGTTCCATAACAAAATATTTATTTTCACAGACCAATCATTTATGTTTTATATTTGTATGAAAGATAATCCTTCTCCATAAAGCTAATTGGGGTGAAAAAGTACTTCTCCAACAAGTTCCTAGATGTTCCAGAGAGGTAGCTACCATGGTGCAGATAGTGCAGAGGTGAAGATAGGGAGCCAGGGCAGGTGGGTAAGGGGAGGGGAGTCTGTAAGAACTATGCCAAAGATTGGACTTCCATGCTCTGCTATGTCAGCTCTACCCTGGATTACTTGTGCCATCCTGATCACATTACTCAACTTCTTTAAACATCAGCTTTCTGTTCTGGGAAATATGAATATTAATACAATGTGCCCTTTCTGTTAAGAACAAAATTGTCCCAAAGAGGTAATCAATGTTAAGCACCTTGTGCAAGGTTTAGGTTGTAGAATTTACTTAATAAAATCCTCCCTCCCCACTTCCTTCCCTCTCCCTTTCCCCCTTTCTACAAACATTGTCTTTATAAGTGAATAGAATGGAGCCTCTAGGTATTCTATCTGACTACCTATGAGTACACCTGACCTGGGAACACCTCTTCATCAGTAACTAAAGGAAACAAGATTTGAAATGACTGAGGCAGCCAGAGGAGGAGGGAGCAAGTCTCAGGCACAGGAAAAATTTCCTCCTCTCTGACCTGACCCTGCAAATTGGGTAATTAGGAGCTGAGGGCAAGTAACAGGTGTCTGAGGCGCTGGAGAACATGATACCTTCAGTCCTTAAGAAACCATATGAGGAGGCTGAAAATGTCAGGGAGGGGCCCATTATAAACTGGAAATAGAACCCACCTGAGGAAGGTTGGAGATATGAGATGGAAAACATATGGCTCCTAAAGGAAACAGGTTTAGTTTTCTGGGCCGGCCCAATCACTGACTTGTGGAACACAGACAAGGCCAGAAGGAGAAAGTTCAGCCAAACTTGGGCTCAGGACCCAGGTGGAAGGCAGGCCAGAAAGGATGGAAGGCTCCCTTAGGGATGTACCCCCCGGCTGTCTTCAGGGCCAAGGAGGAAACCTGAAGAGAGTTAGACACAGTGGACTGTGGCAGATTTCCTCTGTGAGGAAGGCAGTTTTTCCAAGTGGCAGATGCTCCTGTTTGTTTATAATGTAGGAAAGATTTGCTTCTAAGCTGGATGTGCCAGTTTATATAGGGCAAGTGAGGGACAAAGTCCCCCAGAGAGCAGCATCTTGTGGTAATGCTGGTTTCAGTAGCTTATAAACTGGAACCCATTCATCCCCCCACACAGTCTTAGAAGCATAAGCACAATCCCTTCCTTTCCATGGTTTGTGTCTTCTCTTTTCCCTCCCCTTTTCCTTCCTTTTTTCCCTCTAGCCCTGTTTTTCTCCATGCCTCTTTCCTACCCTGTCCTTCTAACATATATGCATTTAACTGCAATTGATTACTTGCTAGATATCATCCTAGGAGCTGGGGAAAACAATGGACAAATATTAAAATTCTAATTAGGAAGACAAACAACCCATTAATTAACAATTAACCCAATAAGCATCAACTGCTAGCCCCTTTGTCTTTATTCTCTCAAGGCTAAGCCTGTCACAGGACAGCTCTAAATAGAGTTCCTTGGTGGTCTGTGGGATGATAGTGTCTTTGCAAGGAGATGTTAGGAAACAGAGCAGTGACTGCTGAACACTGTTTGTGGACACTTGTGACATTATAGATGAGCACTTGTGACCTTGTAGATGCTGACTGTCCAGAGCTATTCCCAGAGTTTGGAGTCTTCTCCCCTGGAGGCATATTAGAGCTGGAGATGAAGTTAGATGATGAAACATCCTGAAATACTGAGGTGAACCATGGAGAGCCAAAAGATTTCTGCCCCAGAGAAATGCAGAAATTTAGGTTGATTGTCAGGCACAGTGTAAGACAGGCTTGGCATTGTTCAAGTTCTCCAAGCTCAGGGATAATTGTGACTTCATTGGATTCAGTCCTTAACCCCCTTGATTTGTATGATGATGTTTTACTCACTAAAAAATTTAGTACATGTACAAATTCAGACATGTAACTCATCTTTTGTTTTTTTCAACTTCTGATTGTCCAACATCTTTTTTACAATATATATTGTAAATGGACCATGCACTTCTGAGGTTTGCATGATGAAAAGAGATTTAGATGACTGGGATGTAAATCCTATTTGTGACCATTTTGACCACACTGGTCAATTTATGAGATAAGGGTACTAGAAGCCAATTAAGAGAGGTCACAGAGATGAAATGTGGAGAGGGCGAAAGCACTTGATCAGTTTCCAAGTGTTACATAGTCGTAAGACTGTATTGTAGCTATTACTATTACTACTCAAGTGTCAGTTTACTTTTGCTTTGAATGGCCTAGTATCGACTTGCACATTTTGAAGACTAACTACAAAACCAACTGTAATGGTTGAATTAGGAATATAAAAATCAGTGTCTGTGGTCCTTTAGCTGTAACAGAAGTTCTTTGAAGTATTTGGAATTTTCTTTAGAGATGTCTTGCAGGTTTATTTTCTTTCCCAAGGCATAATACTTATGTAGATTTTTTAGTGAAGAAAGATATTTTTTAACTTGAAAATATCTCTACCCAATGATAGTGAAAATGTTAGAGAAAATTCATGGCTAACAGTACACATGTGTGACTTCTCCCTTCCCCCTCAATGAGAAGCCAATTTGTAGAAATCTTGCATTTAGATGGCAAAGTTTTAACACTGATTGACTTGTTAGCCATGTTTACTTGCTTAGAGATGTTTTCCAGAGCACTGTTCTGTTACCTACAGAATGCCAAAAATAATTCCAGCATCAAAGGAAATTCTCAATCATTTCAAAGGGTCTAAAAAGAAAAAAAAAGTGTACTTCCTTTGCACAGTTCTTATGCTTGTCATCCAGAGCTGGAAACACAGAGTGGAGTCTGGAAGCTGTGTTCCTGGACAAACATGGGCTGGACAAATGATTCTTCTTT
The DNA here is from genome assembly GCA_004027295.1 of Dolichotis patagonum. Lineage (NCBI taxonomy): Eukaryota > Metazoa > Chordata > Mammalia > Rodentia > Caviidae > Dolichotis > Dolichotis patagonum. Next base: position 4,415 of record PVJX010040328.1, on the reverse strand, counting down.
TCTTTGTGTCAGGCTTGTCACCTCTGAAATGAGAAACTCATTGTTCATTCCTACCTTACAAAGGTGGAGGTCCTTAAAACTACCTGGTCTTGGTCTAGACACTGCCAGAGGAGTTGTCCATTTTATGGGCCGAAAGACCCAGTTCAAAGATTAGAGTATATAAAGAACAACTCCTTTGCAGCCCATACCTTTTAGAAAACAGTATGGACTAAAAGCCAGTGATCCACATCTGTAGAAATCTATGTTTTGGGAGCCAGATGAGAGCTCTTCTTTGCTGCTAATGTGCTATTATGGGATACTCAGTTTGTCTCTGAAGACCTGACCCATTAAGTAAAATAAGACAAAATTAGCTCTATGATCTTGTGATTTAATATGTTCAGATAACAACAGATGATGATAATAATTGTTATGCATTTTAGATGTTCTAGTTATCACAAGCATAGCTCTGTGCTTTTAATGGGATTGCTAGTTGCAGGAATCATTCTCATAGTGGTGTCTAGGTGTCAATTCAGTCCTACTTCCATGGACTGCCAAAGACTGTAGTGTGAACAGCTGTAATCTTTAATATTCCCTAATAGACTGCTTGTGGAGACTTGCTGTGTTCCGAATTGCAAAATGTGACAGGGAGAGCACAAGCAATAGGGTAGGATGCAAGATCTGTTCCTGCTTATGGCGTTAGTCCAGTTGGTTTAGAGTGGAGATTGTAGGAATCTGGAGGGAGACAACATGGTAAGCTAAACTCCTCAGGCAAGGATAAGGCTGGTCACGGTCCAGGTATTTGGTTTCTGACCTTAGTGAAGCCAAACCACATTCACTTAATTCTGAGAAAGCCAACCCATAATTTGAGAAACAATTCCAAGAGAGACCAGCTGAAGGTTTTATGGAGGTCGGTAAGTCTGTTCATGCTTCTCATTGCTGTGCTCTTTGCCTTGCTTGGGCTGGGATCTATCGGTGATACCCTTTTTGGCTCTGAGCTCACCCTATCCATAACTTGATACACATATACCTCTTTTTCAAAAACGCAAAACATCTGGTCTTAAGTATGGTGAAATTTCCTGAAGCAGATCTGTTATGCTTTTTAAAGTAGTGTTCTTTTTAGTTGTCACTTATTAGACTTTATTTTTTATTAATACATATTTTTTATACATGTTGATCTGATCACATTCATAAGAAACTTGTCCCTGTACATAATATACCTTAATTCTTCCTTTTTTCTCCCATTCTTCTCCTCTCCTTTCAACTCCTCTTTCCCTCTCCATTTATAAAAGCTTTGTTTCCGTTATTTCCTTCCATTACCTTTTACTTCCTTCTCCTCCCCCTTGTTCTCTTTTGCACTTCCTAATATCTATCCTCCATTATGCTCCTTATTTATCCTTTGGTTTCTCACACAAGAGAAATGATGCAATATTAAAACTCATGTGTCTGATTTATTTCACTCAAGATTATGATCTCAGGTACATTTGTTTTCCTACAAATGATTGTTTATCATTCTTTATGGCAGAGTAATGCTCCACTGTGTACAAATACCACATTTTCTTTATTAATTCATCTTTTTATGGGTGTATCATCTGTCTCCAAGATTTAGCTATTATAAATTGTGCTGCTATAGACATGGGTATGCATATATCACTATGGTATGATGCTTTTAACTCTTTTGGGAGGATACCTTGTTATGGTTTGTATCTAGATGTCTTCCCAAAACCTCATGCAGTTGTGGGGGGCAAGCTTTTCAGAGGCAGCTGAATCTAGAGATTGATTCATGCTCCAATGCTGGGATTAAGAGTGTGAGTGCTACCTCAACTCTAGGGGGGTGGTAGCTTGCATACCATATAAAGGACAGAAAGAAGCTTGTCCCTTCCTTTTCTCCCTTGTTGCTTTTGTTGTCTTCTGATGCCTTGAACTATTGCCCCTGTGCTATATGCAGATCTGCTTTGGAGCCAGTTGATTATGGACTGAAAGCTCTACAAATTGTGAGCTAAATAAACCTTTCCTCCCTTAACTTTGGGTGTTTTCCTCGGCAATGAGAAAACATAGTTAGAAGGGGAATAGCTGGGGCAAATGGAACTTCTAGTTTTAGGGTTTTTTTTTTTGGGAATCTTCATGCTGATTTCTATGATGGTTGTACCAGTCTTCACTCCTACTAGCCATGGAGAAGAATTTTATTTGCTACTGGTTGATTTCTTGATAACAGCCATTCTTTCTGGAGTGAGATGGAATCTTAGTGTTGTTTTATTTGTGTTTCTCAACTGACCAGTGATATTGAACATTTTTTCATATATTTATTTGCTGTTTGTACTTCTTCATCTGAGAAATGCCTATTCATTTCACATACCCATTTTTGGACTGGTCTTGAGATTTGAGAAGTCTAATTTTTTTGAATTATTTATATATTTTGGATGATAGTCTTTTGTCTGAGGAATAGCTGGTAAAATTTGTTTCCCCATTCTGTGGGTTGTATCTTCATTCTACTCATAGTTTGTTTTGCTGTACAAAGGTTTCCTATTTTGATTTTATCCCAGTTATTGGTCCTTTGTAATATTTCCTGTGTGATGGGGTTTTGTTCATAAAGTCTTTGCCTACACCTATGTCTTTTGAAGTTTTACCTATTCTTCCAGCATATTAACTGTTTTTGTTTCAGTATGTGATCTTGGATCCATTTTGGTTCTAATTTAGTGCATAGTGAGACATATGGGTTTAGGTTTAATCGGTGGTATGTGGAAAGCTAGTTTCCACAGCACTATTTATTAAAGAGGCTATATTTCTTCCAGTGAAAATGTTTGGCAAAGATAAGGTAGCTGATTGTTTTAGGGTTGTTTTTTAATCCTCTGATGTGTTATTTTCCAGTACTATACTGTTTTTATCATGATAGCTTTGTAGTATCATTTCAAGTTGGGGATTGTGATTTCCTTGCCTTGCTTTGTTGCACAGAATTGCTTTTACTATCCTAGGTCTCTTCAGATTCCATAAGAATTTTAAGATTGTGTTCTCTAGTTCTGTAGGATATGCTATTGTTATTTTGATCAGGATTTCATTAAGTTTTATAACAGTTTTGGAATTATGGCCATTTTCACTATATTGTTTCTGCCTATCCAAGATCAGGGATTCTTTCCATTTTCTGATGTTGTCTTCATTGTCCTTTTTCATAGTACTATGGTTTTTAGTGTAAAGGTCTTTTACTTTCTTTGTTAGATTCATTCCTAAGTGTTTCATTTTTCTTTATTATATTGTGGAAGATTTTATTTCTTTAATTTCTGTCTCAGTGAGTTTGTTATTTGTGCACAAGAATGCTACTGATTTTTGAGTGTTGACTTTGTATCCTGCTATGCTACTGAATTTGCTTATTAAATCTAGGAGTCTTTTGGTGGAGCTTGAAGGTTTTCTATTTAAAGTATCATGCCATCCACAAATAATGACAATTTAATGTATTCCTTTTCTATTCTTATTCTATTTCTTTCTCCTGTCTAATTGCTCTGGCTAGTGTTTCTAGAACTATATTGAACAGGACTGGTGATAGTGGGCATCCTTGTCTTGATCCTGATTTTATAGTGAAAGCTTTCAGTTTTTGACCATTTAGTATTATGTTGGCTTCTCATAGATAACTTTTACCACATTGAGACAAAGACTTTGTATTACAATTTTCTGTAGGTGTTTTTTTTTTTTTAAATCATGAATGGATGTTGAACTTTGTCAAATGCTTATTCTGTATCTATTTAAATGGTCATATGATTTCTGTCTTTGGTTCTGTTAATGTGGTGTATTGCATTTCTTGATTTGTGTATGTCAAACTATCCCTGCATTCCTGGGATGAATCCTACTTGGTAATGGTGTATAATTTTCTTGATGATTTTCTGCCTTCTGTTTGCTAGTGTCTTATTGAGGATTTTTGATTCTATGTTCATTAAGGAGATTGGCTTACAGTTCTCTGTTTTGGTTGGATCCTTCTCTGGTTTTGGTATCAGGGTAATGCTTGCATCTAGGAATCATTTTGGGAACATTGCTTCCCTTTCAATTTCATTAAAGAGTTTGAGGAATAGTGGCATTAGATCTTCTCCAAATTTCCTGTAGAATTCAGCAGTGAATTCATCAGAATCTGAGTTTTCTTTTTTTTAAATAATTTTATTTAAAGAGAAAAAAACAAAACAAAACAAAACAAAACAGAATAAAGGGTAGCAACAATACAGTATTCCAAGGAAAAAAGGAAAAGTACAACAACAACAAAACCTAAGAAATTATTACTTGACTAATTACATACTGACTTCTTGGAAATAGTTGTTCAAATTACAAAGTTAAAACATGTAAAGTAGACATTCAAACAGTGAGACTGTTAACAGTTCTGCTCCACGATCTGACAAAAACAGCAATATGGTCATCCATCTTACCCACTCAAATATACATGCAATTATATCAATAGGGTA
>PVJX010040327.1:0-15252 GCA_004027295.1 Dolichotis patagonum | reverse complement strand
GGGCTTATCAATTTTATTTATTCTTTCAAAGAACCAACTCTTTGATTCATTGATCCTTTGTACTGCTTTCTTAGTCTTTATTGCATTAATTTCTGCTCTAATCTTTATAATTTCCTCCCTTCTTTTGGCTTTGGGCTTGGCTTGCTCTTCTTTTTCTAGATGTTTGAGTTGTAGCATCAGGTTGTTTATTTGTGTTCGTCTGTCTTCCTGATGTGGGAACTCAATGCAATAAATTTTCCTCTGAGGACTGCTTTCTTTGGATAATGTAACTATTAACAGTATCATAATAATTGTCTGATAATATAACTATTATGAATATCATAATAATTATATTATCCCCTATATAAATAGACACTGTATGTTGTAATGTAAGTAGATAGTATAGTATATAGAGACTATAGTATATAAGTAGATACTATTATACCTTTCCATATATTGCTTCATTTTTTTCTTTTAGTAAGTTTCAGAAGTATATGTTATTATGAAATTCATTTTTCAAGTGAAGAAATTTAAAAATATAAATAGCATATACTTTGTACAAGATTCTTCACTAACAAACTCCATTAAACAATATTCATTCTTTTTAAATTATGAATTTCACTATTATTTACAGTCTAATATCCTAAACTATTAATCTTCAAGTCACTCAAGACCATTTTTCCTTTCAGTGCATTCACTTACATTGTTAAAATATAGGCCAGGTCTACTGTCTTAATAATAAAGTAAAAAAGCAATAATAAAAATAGTTCCAACAAAAAATCCCAGGCAGGATTTTCTTTTTGAGTACCATGAGGTAAGATGTGGCACATTTAGAAATGTTTAAGGGTTTTTACTTTAAATAACTTTGAGACATTTCCTCTAGGTTATTGTACAAGATAATTTGTCACATTATTAAGATTTGAAAATTTTCCTCCATTCAAGCTAAATTTGAGAAAAATTTTTATACATATCCACTGTTTATTAATTTAGCATTGCGATGAATAATCTAAATGGTTGTGTATAAGTATAATGTCCCCCTATGCTTCCCTTTCTCTTTTTTTCCACTGTTTTCTACAAAAACACCATGTTTTAACACAAAATGTTTGTTATGATAGTTAGGATAATATTAATTCATGACAAATACAATTGGCCATCAAATGAGTTTTTCTTTATTTTTAAAATCTAGTATAACATGCAGAACTCTAGTCATCCAAATAATATTGATCCCTAGACACTTAAAAGAAACAGCTTCCTGAAATGATCAAATAAACTTATTATCATTATCACTGTCATTATTAGAAGTGACCAGTGTGAAGACAGAGTTGTACTGCAAAGACAGGATTGGTGGTAATCATCGGTTAATGATAGATATCTTAAAAATAAAGGCAGAACATGAAAAATGGACCCAGGAGAGATGACCAAAACAATAATATAAGAATAATTGGAATTAATGAAAAATTAGAAGACTCCTATGGAAGTATTAAACTTCTTTAGAGAAAGAATAGTAGAAGAATTTCCAGATGTAGAAAAAGAATTTAAAAGGGAGAAAAGTGAGTCACAGAATCTCAAAAAATCATGTTTACACACAAAAAAATGCTCCACATCAAATAATAAAAATACCACAAATACAAAATAGATCAGAATCTTAAAGACTGTGACAGGAAACTAACACAATGACAGGTATAAATCCACACCTTCTTTTAAACAGACCAGGATAAATTGATTCAACTCACCAGTCAAAAGTTTCAGATAGGCAGAATGGATCAAGAATAAAATCCAGTGGTACACTGTACACAAGAAACATGTTTAACCAAAGAAAGAAAGAAAGAAAGAAAGAAAGAAAGAAAGAAAGAAAGAAAGAAAGAAAGAGAAAGCCAAAAGCTAAAAATCAGAAGATGGAAAACAATGCAATGAGAGTTTTGTACAGAAAAAGTAAACTTCAATATAAAGTTGATCAAAAGAAGCAAAGAAGGATATTATATATTGGTTAACATAACTAATAAAAGGAAGAGAAAACCATTATAAGCACATACGCACCAAACAATAATATATACTAATAAACATAAAAGATATGCTAAACATAAGCATATAACATAAATATGGTTAGAGTGCAGGGCCTCAATAACCCATTGTCACAGATTAGATAAATAAAAAGTCAACCAGCAATATTGTAGTAGAATCAAACTTTTGAACAAATGGACTTCGGATCTAGAAATTATTCTTTTTAAGTCATTCTAAATGTAACAACTATCTAATTTGCTAAAATTTTAGAGTTCTTTAGACTCCTTATCTGAGCTTTTTACAATGGTTTGGTATGAGCTAGTCTAACATATGAAAACAATGATAGAGAAAAACATAAACATGATCTGATTGAACATGACTGGGATTATGTTAATCTGTCATGCTTTTGGAAGCATGACCATTTTGACAATGTTACACAAAATATGACAGACATTTGCATTTTCTTACATTCACTTAAATCTGATTTTTCATAGTACTGTACTTTTCATTGTGAAGTTGATTCATATTCTTGTTCAATTAAATTCTGCAGTATTCAGAAAGAAATTGAAAGAACAGTACTATATACCACCAGTTTTCACCTTGGTTTGTGGTTATGTGTGCATGAGTGTGTGTGTGTGTGTGTGTGTGTGTGTGTGTGTGTGTGTGTTGAGGTCAAACAGAATTTCTTCAGTTAGGTTCTGCTTTCTGATATTAGCTTTCTTTGTCCACAGATACTCTAGTGATTTTACCTATCTGGTATTCTGGCTGGGCCTCGTCACTTCACAGGGTTGTTATAGGATCAATCCAAAGTTTCCTCACGTCTCTCCGGTGACATCATTGTCTGTTCCTGAGTGGCCCAGTGGTTTCAGTCTGTGAACCAGGTAATTGACTGCCCAGACCCTTTAGCACTATTGCTCCTTCTCAACACTGGACCAGAGTTTGAGAAGCAGCCATGATTCCCTGGAGACCTCTGTGGATCTGACTGCCTTAACTGGAAGAAAGGCTAAGTACAGTGGACATCTGTGTCTTCCCTTCACAGGGTTTTTTTTTTTTCTTTTGTACCTTTCACATGGCCCCAACTCTGGCAGCCCAGATATTTTTCATTGTCTCTCTGTCTTCACCTCTCTATTTCATTTCAGCCTTACCTACAGAAACAGCATAAAGGAACTCATTCTCTTTGCATTCTGCAGAGAGTTTCTCTCTGACTCTGCTTTCTATATATTTGTCACAAAACCAACTTTCTTTTCCTTCTGCAATTTTCAACTAGGAGATTCTGGGCACCTACTGTGGAATTCTGAAGATTGTCAGAGACTATCATGTGCAAGATGCAGAGTTTTCCATGCATTGAGAATTAAATGTCATCTTTTGCTGAAAATCTGGAAAGAATGATGTGCAAAACGATGGCTATGAAAAGCTGATCAAGAAAAGTTGATAAATAAGAGCAACATATTTTGTACCTATTTAAGTTAGTGCCTTCTTCATTGATAAAAGCTCATGGATTTTATCTTCTTTTTTTTCTTGGACAGAGAAGAAATGCCTTTACAAATGAAACTGTCCTTTAGCAATATGAATTTCTCTCACAAAACAGTAACTGCATTTTGAACCCTGGATCTTTACACTAAGATACATCTTAATCCATGTATTTTGTTTGTTTGTTTGTTTGTATCATGGTATACCATTTTCTAAGTTGTTCAAATTTGCCTCAAACTTACCATCCTCCTGTCTTACTGTCTCCTGCCTCAGCCTTTCAAGGCTCTATTACAAATATGCCTGTGTGCTTGGCAATTTTCTACAATTTTTTAGTTTCTTAGTATATGTGAATAATCCATAATGTTTACATTCTTTGTGTGGAGCTGGTACATGTACATAACAAACTTAACTCTGTCATCCTCTTTCCCTGCCATTCCTCCACCTCCACCCATGCCTAGATTCCCTTCCTTTTTATTAATAAATGTTTGACATACTTCCCCATGTCTTGAAATCAGTTGTTTTACAAAAAAATTGCAAAGATGGAGAGAAATGCCAAATGCAATGAATAGTTCTCAATTTATGATCATCTTTAGCACTCATACAGACTGAGTTAGCCCAATCGATGCCCAAAATAGACTTTTAACCCTCCAACATTGTTACTCAGGATTATCATGAGAAGTCAATTCTCTACTCAAGAAAAATTTTGAAAGTTGAATATATTCTTTCTTCATAAAGCCTCCTTTGATGTATTAAGTAGAATCAAGAAGAGATAAGGCCTTGTGGTTATCATAGTAAGTCAGTTCTTGTATGGTTCTATTAAATTAAAATGAACTTTTGTTTTTAAAATGATTATTATTTGTCCTGACTGAGGTGTTTTGAATCAGTTACAGAGAACCTCCCACTATTTCCTTCAAGGTTAAAGATACAATTCAAGCTATAGATGTATTGATAATATAGTAAAAGTTAATAAGGCTTTCAAAATCAACTTAAGAGTTTTCTCATTGTTTTCTCATCTCTCTTGGCTTCTTGATAGATACCTATGTTCTCCTGATTATAAATGCTCCCAAGATAGCCCTCTATTTTCTCCAGTATTGGCTGATTCTTCTCATTTACTAAATTTTGAATATTTCTTAATGTCTCTCTTCTTATATTATATAAACATGGAATTCTTAATGTTGTCAGTAAGTGATGGGATGGTCCATGATTGTGAGACCTTGGAAATCATGATTTTCATATATGAATTCTTGTTTTTATTGAAAGGAAGTCACATCATGTTTTCTGTAACCCATACAAAAACATGGCTTCATCAAAAAGTTTGGTTATGTTTGCCATATTGTCTTAGTATGCATTTATTCTGAGTCACAATCACTGGGTGAAATTAATTTTATATCTCTTAATGTTCAGTTTACAAGCATTTCTAGAGCAAAAATCAATCTATATTGTTTCAAAAATGTGACTTTTAAAACATCTATACATCTCACTGATTTTTTTTTGAGAAAGTGAATATAAATGATGCAAAAAGAAAGAATAAGAGCTTTGGTGACTCAGATCATGACCTCACCAATAAGAATGAAGACATTACTGAAGACAGAAATTCTGCATTTTCAGTTGATGCATGATTTTTTTTTACATAGTGCCTTTTAAAATTTCAGAACTCTGAGACATTTTGATAATACACCCATAAATGAAAAAGAAAGAGTTCAGATGAGAACAAAGGTAAAATACTTGATTTGTTTCTAATGGAATTTCACTTATCATCCAAAATGGGCAAGTAATTTCAAACTACCTTTGGTAGAAAAACTTGAGTTGGTTATGAGATTTTCAACTCCTGCACCATTTTTTAACATCCTCATTTCATATTTTGTATCATTAATGCTTGAATGTATACAGAGTTTAGAAAGAAGAACCAAAGAAACTTACAACCACCAAACAAGTCTCCAAAATGCTTTGAATGACATTTTAGAAAGAGATAAAGGAGACTACAATAAAAAAATGCAAATAGAAAGAATTCAACAGAAAAGATAAGCAATCAAACAGAAGATAATGCAATAACCAACAACTGGAAGAGAAACATTGCAGAAATAAGATAATACATATTGATTATAATCATCAATGTTAATGGTCTCAATTCACCACTCAAAAGAAACAGACTGGCAGAATGAATCAAGAAATGAGATCTAACAATATGCTGCATACAAGAAACATTTGACTGAGCAAGAAATGCATAGACCGAAAATCAAAAGGTAGAAATCTATCAGGGTTCTGGCCAAGATCCTCAATCTCTTGAACAAGAATATTGTGGAGGCTTAAATAAGTAAGACAAATGGCACAATTTTAGGGCTCCATGAGGATTAAAACCCTCTTGCAGAGTTCTTGACGCTGGAGGCTAAGATGAAGAGCTTCTCTGAACAACCCATATTTATTACATTTTCAGACAAAGAGCAGGGAAACTGAGGAAAGCGTGGGAAATGAGCAGGACCTTGGGAATCACTTCAAAGACTTCTCCAAGTAGTAGATTATGCCAATTTAAGAGAACTGTCCTACCTCCAGTTGACATTTATGGTAGGATGGAGAGTGCATGAGTGATTTCTGCAACTGCAGTCTCTTACCTTGTTAATTGGGGTTGGAGCCAAGTGTCTGCACCTGTGGCCTTGTCTTGTCCTTTGAGGTATCTCTGGCCTCACAGGACACTACAGGCCTCAGCCAGGACCAGTGATTCATTGAGGTTCACTCACTATGAATCAGCTCCCATCGCCAGGCAGGAGGCTGAGGCCTAGGACAGACTCACAGATAAACAGAAAGCCAATCGGTAAAATTTAAATCCTGCTCAGAGCCGCTTCATACTGGTCCCCAACAGAAATCAATACTCAACATAACAGAGTGTCAGAAAAAATCAAGGGAAGCTATTCCATTTGGAGACAAACTAAACTTCAAGGATGATCAAAAAATTCAAAGACATTCACTACATACTTCCTAAGGAATAACTCCAAAGTGAAGATATAAAAATAATAAATGTATATTCACCAAACACAGTTGCACTCAATTATATAAAACAAATATTAATGAACAAGAAAAATCAATTAAGCACTAACACAATTTTAATGGGGGACATTAATAACCCACTATCACAAGTAGACAAATAAAATCAGCAAAGAAATAAAAAATTGAACTTAACCTGTAAACAAATGGATTGAAGAGAGGCTTGTGATATGTTCCACACTATAATATCACAATGCTCATTCTTCTCAGCTGTACATGGGATGTTCTCAAAATAGATCATATACTAGACAATAGAACATGCTTAACCAAAGGTAAAGAAATTGAATTATCTGATGCATAGTATTGGACCATAGTGCAACAAAATTGGAAATCAATGGCAAAAGAAAACACAAAAACTCCATAAACACATAGAAATTAAACAGTACCCTACTGAACAAGCAATGAGAAAAGAGAGAACAAATTAAACAATGTCTATTAAATGATAATGTCAATACAAGATATTGGAACTTATGGGATACAATCAAAACAGTTTTAAAAGGGAAATAGATAGTCATGAACTCCCATATCAGGAAAACAGAATGAGCTCAAATAAACAACCTAATGCTGAACCTCAAACTTAGGAGAAAAAGAACAACTCAAACCCAAATCTCATGAGGGAGGAAATCATAAAGAACAGAAAATAAAGCAAGGGTGGCAAAGAAAAGAAAACAAAGTATCAATAAATTGAAGAGAAGGTTCTTTGAAAGTTTAAATAACATTGGTAAGACTTTAGCCAACTTTATCAGAAAAAGGAAAGAAAAGATTCAATGTCATGAATTTGGAATGAAGATAAATTATAGACCAAAATAAATGATAATAGGAAACAGTGGCTAGAACTTTTGCCAAAGTGAAGGGAACAAGAGGCAAAGAAGAAGGAGAGTGAGGGAGGAAAAGTATTACTTTGTAAAGTATTATTGGAGCTAAGGTGCACTCTACACTATCCAATTTAACAGGCACACAATCACATTTCCTAAGTATGCATTAATTCTAAACACCTAACAACATTCTTAATATATTTATCAAAATTACAGAATTAAAAAAATATAGTAAACTTCATAATCCCACTTGGAAATATTTCTCAGTAAATGACAGATCAGGTAACCAAGAAAACAACTATAGTTAACATTTGAAAGACAATTTTATTATACTACTGCAAAGTGAAGGTTTAACTGTTGCAAATTTTGCAGAGTGAAAATTTTAACTGTTATTAAGTTAAATTATATTTGGCTTTTGACCGCCTTCCTAGCTTGAGTACCTGCATAGTAAGCTATATTTTAATTTAGCATGTAAATAAATAAAATCTAACTTAGGACTATAAGGTAAAGCAATGTTTTAGCCATTCGCAGACAACCAACTCATCACAGCATTCCAAAAAACTAGATAGAGGTTATTTCTCTACTTTAATTCTGAGTCTGGCTAGTAAAGCTCATTACTTGCACTACTGATACTGGGTGCTGCTGGAATAATTAATTATTCTTTGCAAAAACAGCTAGATAAATTTAATTTCTCAAAAATTTTTTTCATGTAATAGTTAGTCATTGAATATTATTCTTACAGCCACAGACACAGGCAAAGGCTTCAATGTGATTCCAAAAGCACAGGAAATAATATGATGAATCAACAAAAGGGTTTACATTAAAAAAAGCTTTTGCCAAAGAAAATAATTAACAGAGTGATGAGAAAACATTCTAAATGGGACAAAAATTTTGCACCTGCCTCTTATGATAAAGAATTCATGTTTAAAATGTATAAAGAACTTAAAAAACTAATCCTTATAAGTCCAATAAAAAGTAAGCCAGTGAACTGAGTAGAAATGTCTCAAAAGAAGAAATTTAAATTGTCACACCATATGAATGAAACAGTCAACCACGGTAGCCACCAGAGAACTACCAAGTAAAACTAATGTGCATTGAGCTGCCTCACCCCAGCCACACTACCAGAATAGCTATCACCAGTAATGCAAAAATAAAGCAAAATTAAACACAATTTCTGCTGAAAATGCTAGGAAAAAGGAATACATGTACATTGCTGGTGGATATATATAAATTAGTACAACAACAATAGAAATTAGTTTGCAATTTCTTCAGAAGTTTGAATATAGAAATACCATTTGACTCAACTGAACCTGTGTCCTGGAGATATTTCTGAAAGAATTAAGGACTACAGACTATAGTGGCACATGTGTTCCCGTATTTATAACAACGTACTCATAGTAGCTAAGCTGTATGTGGCGGACTAACTAATGTTTGTCTTGTTACACCCAGGAAACCTGAGTCATTGTGGCTGTGGATGTGGAAGGCACATCTGAGGTTTGTTGCCAGCAGGATAAAAAGCCAACTGGTGGTGACGACGGTGAGCTGTTGATTTTCCTGGAGGAGCTTGTCATCCTGGTTTTCCTTATAGGAACGCAGCTGTTCTCATTGTCAGAGGATCTAAGTCCTCACTGTCACTAAGGATAGCTGGGGTTCTCTTCAGCAGAGCTCTGGTACTCCCTTTGAGCCTCGCTTTTGGGCTCCAGTGCAGATCCTTTGTCTGCTGGCACAGTCTGCTGGCACAGACTTCTAGCTTCCGTCTTTTAACTTCGGGCCTTCCCAGTGCAGGCCCTTGGTACGGACTTGCATGAGACATTGTAGTGGGCCCCAGCTGAACGCATGGAGGACGCTGCTATGGAATCGAGACTCTCAGCTGGATTTCTGGGTCTCTGTGCATAGGTAGAGCTCTTGCAATCATCTGCATTTGACCTTTTAGTGAATATTATCAAATAACCCTATAAATTATGTATCCTGTATTAAATATATTGTCTTGCAAACCCTGACTGTAATGCTATGAAAACAACCTACATGTACATCAACAGATATTTGGATAAAGAAAATATGGTTTTAAGTACACAATGGAAAATTACTCAGCTATGAAGAAAAATCGTTTCTTAAAACATCATTTTAAGGAAAATTGATAGACTCAATTAGATATTGTATACATTCCCTTATGTGATAAACCTAATAAAGCAATAAATGAATAAAAGTAAAATAATACTTAATAATTAATTAAAGGAGAGAAGACAAAAAACAAAGAGGACGACTTCTGGAAACCGGCATGGGGATCTGATGGAGAGAGAAGAAAGGGAGAGTGTGCAGTGGGCTTGAGATAATTAAAAGGTTTAACTTACAGCAACTGCCAAATCTAAGACTTGTAATTATGAAATATTAGCATGAACTTCTAAAAGAAAATAATCACAAGAGCAAAGTTTTCTATTTTCACTCAGTCACAATATGGGAATAGAAATGAAGGAGAAAGACCTTATGATATTATGCTTCCATTGAAAAAGAAAAAAAGTTGATTTAACATTTACCCAAGTGCAAAAATACTGATTACACAGTTTCTGATTCAAATCAATAAAGAAAACAGCTTCTACATAATGCTCTGGAAATATACATAAAATCGTTTCCCATCATCAGAATTTAGTCATGTGAACCTGAATATTCTTGCTCACATAGTAGCATTTCTCACTGCAAAATTGTGGAGTGGCAGTTTGTTTTTCATCTTTAACCTTGAAATCTTGCTTAAAAAATAAAGCAAGGTGACTTAATTTTCAGTGTGCTGACTGACATATGCAATATAAAGAAACCCAAATATGCTTCCATGTAAAGTCTCTCCTTGCAGTAAGTCAGTTTGCCTTTTCCTGTCATGCTTCCTGAATGGAAAATTTGAAAAAGTCACTGATGAAATATAAACTCAACATCTTATTCAGGTGTTGATTAAAAGAAATTTAACCTAAATATAAATGCAATTAATGCAGTTTCTTAATTTGCTTTCATCCTCAAGAAAATACTTCACATCTTCAGAAACCTTATTTGTAAGAATTTCGTCTCTATTTCAAGTAGGTAATTCCATAGCCACTATCATCTCAATGAAAGTATTTTAAGTGTGAATAAACAGTTGTCTAGTCATTACATTAAAATACACACAACTTGGAGAGTAAGTTCAATACATTTATGAGAAAATGTGTGTATAGTACATGTACATGTAACTTTAAAAATGCTTTCCAATTAGTAACATAAGCAACTGTAATATAACATAATGCTATATTCTTGTTTCAAGAGTTTATTTTTTAACAGTTTATAATCTTTGCATACTTTCATATATTTGCCATTATTAAAAGTAGATTTGCAAACTAGGTCCCTTGTAAGTATCTTCTCACAAAAAGTGAAAACATCGATTCACCAAAATTTCACGTACCTCATACCTCAATATAAACGCTCTTATAAAGAAAAATATTCTTTACATTCTTGAAGGTTAACAGATTTGCTTCATGTAAACCTCTAAAGAATATGTTATGTGTCTTCTCTCCCCATCTTCTGTTTCAATTGAGAAAACAAAATTCCCTGACTAAGGAGCATGGTGTTCCCGCTAAGCACCCTCAGTAATTTCTTATGAATCTGTCTGTTTACTACCAAGAGAATCAAACACGTAAAATGAGAACCAGCTCCACTTCTTGAAATACCTTAAAAATCATTAATTTCACATGATTTACTGAGGTACTTAGGAAAATATTCATTCTATTTTAATTTAACGAAATTGTTTAATGCTCTGAAAAAATATTCTCATGTTCATAATTCCATGTGAATCACCTGCCTCAGTACAAAAAGCATGAAAACAAAATTTTGCAGGCAAATTTCAACAAACAATTCAATTTGATTTTTATTGCCATAATGCTTCACAAAGTTTCATGTATATGATGACCATTTAAGAATCATATAAAATTGTAGTGTGTTGGAAAATATTTTATAATTAACCATCAGATAAAAGTATCAAGATAAACATTTAAATAAATGTATAGGATATGCTGCATTGTCAATTTCAATAGCTAATTGATTCTTACAAGAGATTTGATGTTTCTTGAATCTTCATGTTCTTTACAATGTGCATTAAAGCCCACTCATGAGAGATAGAGTTGCTATCTATTCTAAAATTTCCTTTTGCAGAAAGATTATACTCATTAAAAGTAAAATATGATCTGCAATAAAATACTCCACCATAATGCAAATTATAATCATTAAACTCAAAACCTTCTCACCTTTGGCTACAGCTTTGAGAATGTTGAAACTTCACTCATTAGTGAGTGATGTACACCCTTTTTCCTGAACCACACGGTAACTTAGGAGTAGTAGGAGACCATTTCCTAAGTAATCTTTGGCATTCACAATTCAATAGCTACAGATACAACAAATTTTAACTTAGTTTACTCAACAGTCTTACCATATTCTCCATCACTTACTTAAACATGAATAGAAAACAAATATATATATATATATATATATATATATATATATATATATATATATAGCAAATTTTGACAGAATTTTGCATGTATCAAGGGGCAAGACTCCCATTAACACCAATTTCAAGCTGCCTTTGTGATATCATTAAGGAGTGGTATAGAAGTTACAGTATTTCTCCATGAGACAATAGATAAAAACAAAATTAGGAGTGTACATAAAGAAAGGTGAATAGAGTTAAATACAATTCTGAATATTTACTTAATATTTATTCCATTTTTAGTTTACTTAATTCAATTAATAACTATGTAATGAATAACCCATTTTCAAATTCCTAAAAAGCATATGTATGTTTAATACCTAACACTATTAGTATTAAAAGCACAATATAAATATGTTATCTCCTCATGCTGATTTTTGAAATTTGCATGTGACTCCCTAATGTGCTACATTATAAACATGATACATATGTTATTATGCATAAGACTCTCCCAATATCAAGCATATTGTGGTTAAATTTTAAGGATGATATGTTTGACATCACTAGAGACAATATTAATTTTGGAGAAACATCTCCATCATGAAGATACTGCACCAAAGTCAATCGTGTCCTCAAGGGAACAAATCAAGATTTAAAATTTTAAAATCATTGTGACTTGTTATTCTGATTTAGAGATAATAGATTAATATAATTTTATGTGACAATGTTTAGAGAACAGACTTACAAGAGCTGCTCAAGAAGAAACTAGTAGGGAAAGACGTTCTGTCACTCAAAGACAAATGGAGACAAAATGCTAGTAGAATTAATAAGAAGCATTTTTTAAAAACCAACTGAAATCTGAAGTTGAATCTCACACTCATCTTCAAAAAAACCATTTAGACACAAACAAGAAAAATAAAAGATATTTTATGTTCAGCAAAAAAGAAGTAACATAGAAACTGTTAGAAATATTGAAAACTATATAAAGATAGAAAGCCTTCTCAAAAACCACAGAACAGCAGAAAACTGGAGAAGCACCCACCACTACAGGTATCAAAATATCAGTCACGTATCTCAAACGCAACTGGAATTTCCTGTGAACAAAGAGAGTGATGCCTTGCTCCCCACTGATGGAAATGAACCATTTTTCCGTAAGACTGCGGGGCCTGGGGCTTGTTGGGTAGAGCCAAGCTCTATTTTCAGAAAGTGAACTTGCTCTTGCTCATTGAGGTCCTCTCGCACTTGGAATGTTCTACATCTCTCTGCATTGTAGACCAAGGGTTTCTAACAGTAAAACTGAATTCACATTAAAAATTCTTCAGCCTTAGAAACCTTTCTACATGACTCTGAATAGCAACTCCTTCCATAAGCACCTACACATAACCGCAAATTCTACATATAACTGCTCTGAAAAATGGAAGCATGATTGATCATTTTTTCATGCCTATATCGTGTAATCTGAACAACTACTTTGAAGACAACAATATGCAATATATTAACCATTGATAATCTCTTATTGTTTTGAAATTCTGTATCATCATTTTAATTTTTTGCATTTTAAAATAAAAACAAGGAAGCTTTATATAGTCTACAAAATGTAAAATAATAAAAAAATTGAAAAACACAAGTTTTAAAAACAAAGATAATGATTCTTTAAAAATCCCCAAATCTGAGAAAATTGTAGCCCAGTAAATCTCCATAAATATATATAGGACACGCACACAGAAGCAATGGCCTCCCTATCACTGCACTATGCAGCAGGATTACAAAAGCACATAAACTGAAAGGACAGCAAAATGAAGGAAGGCAGTGATCGAGCTAAAAGAGTTCAGAGAACAGTTAAGCAATGTAGGCATTGCTCAAATACGGAAAGGACGAATTACACCTAGAAGAGTAAATACTTCTTCAAACTGACACTCAGTGGAGAAAATATAAGGGAGTAAAAATATTTATAAATGTTGAGAACAAAAAGGTTTAGAAAATCCATAACATATATGTAAACCAAAGAATTTCAAAATATGGAGCTCTAACATATACTCATAGAAGAAAATTAAGTGAAATATTTAAAAAATTAAAACCAAAGATAATTTTTAACTATCTAAATATAATCAAAATGTCCCACTGCACATTTTAAAATGTCACATTTTTTTTCCCTAAATGTATTTTTGAAAGGTAGTAGATATTGCAAACAAATTATATTCTGGAATACCAGGAAAATAACTTTATTCAAAAACTCAATAAAACCTCCAGACATGAAGGTGTAAACCCCAGCACTGAGAGAAGCTAAGTGTTCCAGTGAAGCCCACATAACTGAGCAGAATAACTACAGCATGTATTGAGTGTTTACCTCAACAGGGAGATGTTGAGATTGATACCAAAAGCTCTGTTATCGATCTCCTGTGCTGCCAAAAAAAATTCAAAACACAAGACACCAAACTTTTCTGTAGCAAAATTCTCTAATGGAAGAACATCAGAAAATGTTGATGATACCCTGAGGAGAAGTCTGAGCAAGTTTTTATACCTAGGAGCATTGAAGTCAACAGAATTATTAACGTGATTTTGACCATGTGATGATCAGTGGTTACTTTCCTCAAGGCTTTGTGAAGTAATTTAGCAGGCACAAAAATATCTACACCCTAATGATCCCCCAAGTTCCCTCTAGTACTTTAGAATATTTCTCCCACTCTACGCCAGCTATTTACCTAGTTCTAGTGACACCATCTTCTGCTATTCTTCAAGTGAGCCAGGTGGCTTCTGCTTGCAGCCTTTACCACTGCAGTCCTCTGTGTTAATACTCTGCCAACCAACTTCCATACGACTCCATTATTTACTTCTTTTAACTCTACTTAATATCTCCCTTTTACAGATATTGTTCTTGATTAATGTATTTTAAATTGCATTCTCTAACTTCACCTTCATTATTTTCTATACCATTTGCCATCTCTATTTTTTCTTATTTATCGTAGTACTTACTACCTTAAAACATGTTGTATGCTTTCTCATTTATTTGTCTCATTTTACCACTAGAATGCAAGATCTCTGAGATGAGATATTTTTATCACTACACATGTGATGTATTCTGACTCAGAAAGAGTATTTAGCTATTGTATATTACAACATTTGCTGAAACAAGTTATGACTAGAAAATTGTAGTTACCATTGAATATTTAACCAAGAGATTACTGGAAATCTGTGCTAAAATTGGTGAGGGTGAACTCTGTCCCGACTATATAATAGAATATAAATAACACTAAGGCAGGATTGACCTATGACACTCTGAAATTTGCACACAGAAAACTCAAGACCTGCCCTGATCTGATTCCTTCATGAGAGAGCCTTTGTAGGGATAATTCACTTACAGGATACCAAGGGTTGGAACCTGGTCCAATAGAAATGAGAGAGAGAGAGAGAGAGAGAGAGAGAGAGAGAGAGAGCCAGAGCCAGAAAAGGAGAGAGAGAGAGAGAGAGAGAGAGAGAGAGAGAGAGAGAGAGAGAGAGAGAGAGAGA
>PVJX010040326.1:0-15255 GCA_004027295.1 Dolichotis patagonum | reverse complement strand
GCAGACCCATCTGCCCCCTGATGTAGATTCACAAGGGACACTGCAGTGAGCTCCAGACCTTGGACTGAATCCTTCAGTGCAGGCACTCTCTGCACTCTTCCTCATCCAACTCTGTGAGTGACAGTCATAGCCAATCTTGTAACTTTTTATGCATTCATGTATCTTGTGTTATATCTGTTTCTCTAGTAAAAAAAAAAAACAAAAATGACTAGTACAGATAGATATACAGAGAAACTGTTGCTGTGGACAAGAAAATTAATAAATATATCATCTCTGGAGTAAAGACCAGCAGGATATCACAACCTTTCCAGGGCTGGGAATCTAGACACCTGGAAAACAACAACTTAGCAAAGAGAAAAATAAGATGAATTCAGAGAATCGAGAAAGAGACCAGAAAAATCAGAAATCATAGCAAAACTGAGAAAAACTGATGAAAATTCCGAGAAAGGAATGTAGCAGTCCAGAAAGCTACCCCAGCCTCCCAGGAGAAGAACTGTCTTTAACCATAAAGTAAATCCAGAGAATATAGCCAGCCTTAGGGACCAACAATGGACTGGGCTAACCGTGTGAACTCGAGGAAAGCCCACAGATACTGGAAACTGCCAACGCAGTGAGATTCAATTCTGAATGTGACTGCTTCCACATGGCAGCATAGAGTTGGAGAAGAAGTCCACTGCACTGCCCACCATATTGGAGAGTCATTTTAGGAAACAGTTAATTGTTTAAGACTCAGCTCCCCAAGGAGTCAGAAGTTACAGGACACCCACACTTCAGGGCTCCTTGGGTTACCCAACCACAGCGACTTGTTGAAAGATGACCACAAGAAAGTCAGGAAGAGAAGATGGGGTAGGCATAGACCCCTGGAGAAGTTTAAGCTGGGCTGAGTTCCAGCTGGGAAGGGCACCGTGGTGGGGAGCCACTCTGGTCACATGCTACTTTTACCTAATCCTATTAACTTACTTTTGTTCTTTAATTAGATGCTTTGCCTTATTTTTCTCTCCTTTTCATCTTTTCTTTCTTTTTCATTTGCTACTTTCATTTTTACATTTCCCTGTCCCTTCCATTTTTAGTATTATTCTTGTCTTAAAGCTACTTTCTCAACTCTCACACACAATACCCAATGCTCACAAGTTAAAGGAGGAGAGGTTTATTTTGGCTCGCGGCTTGTAGTGGTTTCAGTCCATAGTTAGCTAGACCCAAGACAGAGAAACATGGAAGAGGAGTAACAGTCCATGGCACAGCAGGCAGGAAGCACGCAGCCCTCAAAGGAAGAGGAGACATGTATACCCTCTAGGTCATGCCCACCATGATCCAACTCCTCCCACCAGGCTTCCCATTCCTACACTGCACCCAACTACAAATCCATCAGTGCACTAATCCAGTATCACATGCCCATGATCCATATCACACACCCATGATCCAGTTACACCCCAAAAGCCCCATCTATGAGCACGTGACGGAATGGTACACTGGTTGCATTTAGTAGGGATTTACTATATGTCATTCCTTGCTTTGACTCTGTATCTATATTATTATTATTACAGATCTCTCTTCATTAAAGGTGGCAAAATGGTAGTTTTTATTGGTTCTTTTGATATGTTAATATATTCTTCATCTTTGATTACTCTATTATTACTTTATTATTACTTTGATTACTCTATTATTACTTTTATTACTCTATTATTACTCTATGATTACTCTCTTATTCCTTAGATTTATTCAGTAAACTTCAGTTTATGCTTTTACTACTCTATTATTAATTTTTTTTATTATTGGCAGTTATAGCATAGTTGAGATAAATGTTGTCTTGGTGTTGTCAGCATTGCTGTGGTTTATTTTCTCCTCTCTGTGTGGTGTCTGAGATCAAGCCACCAGACCAAGTTTGGATACTGAGAAGACTTTCAAATATCACAAACAGTAGGCTAAAAATGATATAAACACCAAAATATAAGCAAACAGCAGAACAAACCACAGGACACAGATTCTAACTAAAGAGATCTCCGTAGCAGAGATAAAATGTCTCCATCCTATCTCCAATCATCAAACTGCAGCCAAAAACAATAGCAGTACAGAGAAAGCAAGGGAACAAGATGCCTCTAAAAATCATTAACTCTGCCAAAATGGACCTTCAGGTATAGAGATAGAGGAAGTCATAGGCAAAGAACTCAAAAATAAAGTAACGAAAATGTTTGAAGAGCTTAAAGAAATAACACATAAGTTTGCATGATCTTAAATTTAATTTTATTAAATGGATAAAAGATTTTACAACAAAATATTCAATGAGCTTAAAAAGAAGCAAGCATTAAACTAATTGAGTGAAGCAAAACTATTCAAGATACAAATAATTAGTTTAGTAAAGAATTACAAATTATAAAAAGAAAGCAAGCAGAAAGGCAAGATGGCAAAAACTCAATATAAACCAAAAGTGGCAGGTGGATGAGGATGGGGTGTGAGAAACAAAGAAAATGTGGCTGTAGTAGGTCATAACTTCAACAATCCCCTAGAAATGATATGACATCTGCAAACTGGATCCAACAACTTCTGGAGAGCTCAAAATGAATCCACAGCAGGATTATAAAAATACAGGAACATTTAGAAGATGACTTAAGAGGTAGAAAGAAATTTATTCAGTAAACTTTCCAAATCTAGGGAAAGAATTCAGTATATAAGTACAAGAGGCATATAAAACCCCAGATACCCATTATGAGAAAAAAAATATTTTTATGTTATACTATGATTTTTTAAAAAGTTCCAGAAATTCAACAAAAAGAAAAAATACTAAAAACAATTATAGAAACACAGCAAGTTACTTATAAAGACAAGGCTATTGGAGATAGAGATATGGTGGATTTCTCAGCACTAAATTAAATGCCAGGAGGGCTTGAGTTCAAGCCCAAATAAATAAATAAATAAATATTGACAACCCTAACTCACATATCCTGCAAAGTCAGCCTTCACAATTGATGGACTGATGTCCCATGACAAACCATAAAGAAATACAAGAAAATACTCAGGAGAATTTTAGACAGAGACAGGGAAACCACCAGAACCAAAGAGTTCAAAACAAAATTCCTTGCAATAAGTAGTAGGAGAAAAGAAGCAAAGGAATCAGCACTGAAAAAATAATGCAATGACAGGATTTGGTAAATACCTTCTGATAATTACTCTTAATGCCAGTGGTCTCAACTCCTCAATCACAGTCCACAGGCGACTTGATTGGCTCAAAAAACAAAATCTAATCATATATTGCCTAAATGAGAGACACTTCACTCAAAAAGAAGTTCACAGACTAAAGGTAAAAAGATGGAAAGTGATGTTTCATGCAAATGGACCCTGAGAGGAAGCAAGAGCAGCTATCTTAGTTTCATACTCAGCATGGGGCAAATAAAAAATAATCAGAAGAGACAAAGATGACCACTACATATATGTAAAGAGAACAGCTCAACAGGAAGACATAATAATGGCAGATACCTATGCACTGAATGTTGATGAATACAACTTTACAAAACAAAAAATACTGAACAGAGAAGGACAGAGAGACACCAACACAATCACAGCAGGAGACAGGACTTCAACACCTCATTCCCATTATTAGACAAGTTGGTCAAAGGAAAAAACAGCAAAGAAATATTAAAGCTAACCACACCATTGAACAAATGGACTTAGCAGATACCTACAGAGTGTTTCGTCCAACAATGACAGAGTATGCATTTGTCTCAGGAGCACATCAGACTTCCTCAAAAATAGACCATGTCTTAGACCATAAAGAATACTTAAAAACAAAAGAATTGAATTGGTCCCTTGCGTATGATCTGATCATAGTGAATGAATCAAGAAATCAACAGCAAAAGAAACTGCAGAACTACACAAATAGATAGAGACTAAATGATACATTATTGAACAATCAATGAATCACAGAAGAAATCAGGGAAAAAATAAAACCTTTCCTATACTCAAATGACAGTGAAAGTGCACCATGCCGCATTCTCCAGGACACAATAAAAGCAATTCTGAGAGGGAAGAGGATAGCTGTGACCATTCATGGAGACAGCTGACCACCCCGTCCCCAGCTGATGCTGCAGTTTGGTGGGAACCCTGTGAGCCCAGAACTGAGCACCCTGCACCCAGCTGCTGAGCTCTCCACAGCACAGGCCAACAGAGCTGCCACCAACAGACCAACCTGGGTGACGAAGAAACCAGCACCCAATAGAGTCTCGCTGCAGGACTGAAGTCTTTCCCTTTCACAGAGACTGGGCGAGATCCAGCCTTGAGGGATCAGCTTGGAGAGCGGAAGAGCTCACAGGGATCCCCTCGGGTCCCCTGGGAGGCCTGAGCTCAGAGCAGGAAGATGACGGGGCCTGTGTTCTGTTGTGGTATACCACGATTCGTGGCAGTAATCATCAGAGGGTGTGGTCCGAAGAGGAAGGCATTTAACCTAGTGGTATGTTTGAGCTCTGGCATTGCTCTCAATATTCAACAGAAATCAGCATTTCGAATTACTATAGGAAAATAAAAGGGGGTGCTAATGGTCTTCACTAAAATCAGTGTCCTCTTTATTTTGGTGAAGGTCTGTTTATGAACAGGTCTTAGGGGTTGTCAATACCCAGTAGACATTCCATGGTGTTTGTGTTGTTGCATTTACTATCACAGACAAAGTAACACAGTTGTGGCTGGCTGGCAACTGGTTTTCTCTTTATGCCAATACCTGGACTGCCCAGTGGCCATAAACAGTGCTTTGACTCGCTCTCAAAGAATAGGCAACTGGGCCAAAGTTTGCAAGCCTGAGCATAAAAAATAAACTAACAAAAGGAATATGAACAGACAAGGCAACAAAATGCCTCCCAAAACTCCTGTCTCCTCCAAAATTGTTACAGGGGAAAACGAGGGCAAGAAAATCATAAGCTATGCAGTAGATAGTTCTGAAAGGATACAATGAAGGGAAAACAGTTCTACAAGGTGCTTAGTGAATTTCAAGAAGATAGAACAAATCACATAGTAACAGTCATTAAATAAATGGTTGGAGAGCCTGGAGAGGATACCAATGAACAGCCTGCGAAGCTAATGAAAGAGCTGAAAAACATGACGTCCAGCATGGAAAAGAGTAGGAGTCCATAAGAAAGTTCCAAGCAGAAATCCAGAAGGTGAAAACATGATTGAAAGTGTGGGTAGCCGAAGCAAAGGGTTAGGGTTAGGCTGAGGATTTCAAGTAAAGCCAATTAAAAGAAAGAAGGACATTATGTATCGGTTAATGGAACTATTTAACAGGAAGACATAACAATACTAACATATATGCACCAAGCCAAGGTGAACGAAACTTCATGAAATAAACTCTAATAGACATAAAAGATCAAGTACACATCAATACAATGATAGTGGAACTTAACGCCCACTATTACAAATAAACAGATAAACTAAACAAAAAATCAACAAAGGAAAATTAGAGTGGAGCCAAACTTTTGAGCAAAGGGACTTATTAGATATATAGCAATCCACCCAACAGCAACAAATGCACACTCCTTTCCACTGCACGTGGTACTGTCCCAAAAAGAGACCACATATTAGTTAATACAGTGCCCTGAAGGAAATGCAAAAAAACTGAAACTTTACTGTGTACATTACTAGAGCTCAGTCCAGTGAAAGTGGATATCAATAGAACCAAAACTATGCAAACATGAAATTAAACAACACACTTTTGAATAACCCATGAATCACAGAGGAAATAAGACATTTCCTAAGATGTACCAGCACTTATGGGACACAGTGAAAGCTGTCCTGTGAAGCATGTTTATAGTGGTGAGTGTCCACATCAAAAAAAAAATAGAAAGAATCCAAATAAATAACCTAATGTCATTCTTAAGGTCTTAGAAAAACAACAACAATCCAAACCCAGAGCTGTTCAGAGAAGGAAATGATAAAGATCAGAACACAAATTAATGAAATGGAGACTAAAGAAACAATACAAAGAATCAATGAATTGAGGAGCCAATTTTTTGAAAGAAAAAAAATAGGCAACTGGTTAATTGTTTGTTAACCAATCTTACCAAAAAAGGAAAGAAAAGACACAACTCAATATAATTGGAAATGAAAAGGGCAAAATCACAATGGACACTGCAAACCCAGAAAATGTTTAGCAACTACTTCAGAAACATCTATGCCAAACAGCTGGAGAACCCAAAAGAAATGCAGAAATTACTAGATATTTGTGAATTGCTGAAAGTAAACCAAGAAGACTCAAACATATTGAACAATCCAATAACAGGCAATGAGATTGAAGCAATAATAAAAACACCACCAACTAGGAAAATCCAGGACCTGATGGATTCACAGCTGAATTCTACAAGAACTTCAGGGGAGCTATAAGACCAATATTCCTCAACCTTTTAGTGAAACTGAAAAAGAAGAAAGAGTACTTCAAAAATCTTTCTCAGAAGTTAACATTGTCCTGTTCTCAAAACCAGACAAAGATGTAACCAAAAAAGAGCTAGAGATAGATTCATAAATGCAAAAATCTTTAACAATCATTAATAAGACCATTCAATATGACCAAGTAGTATTTATCCCAGGGATGCAAGGGCGGTTCAATATACGCAAATCGGTAAATGTAATTCATAATGTAAATAAAAGTAACAACAAAAATAACAGATTATCTCAATAAATGCAGAAACGGCCTTAAAAAATCCAACCACCATTCATGGTTGAAAATCCTGCATAAAATAAGTATAAAAAGACCTTATCTCAGCATGATAAAAGCCATTTATGATTACCCTGCTGCCAACACAATATTAAATGGACAAAAGCTGAACTCTTTCCTTCTAAAATCAGGAATAAGACAATAATGTCAGTTTTCACCACTCCTGTTCATCATAGTCCTTGAAACATTAACCAGAACAATCAGTCAAGAAAACGAAATAAAAAGATATAGGAATGGATGAAATCAAAATTTCACTGTTTGCAGGTGACGTGATCTTTTAAAAGCTCCACCAAAAGAAACCCAAAATTGATACCAAATTCAGCAGTATAGCAAGATACAAAATAAATACACAAAGGTCAATAGCATTTCTACACACTAATAATGGAATCACAAAAAGAAATTAAGAAAACAAGTGGAGAGACATCTTTGTGCTCACAGACTGAAAGAATTAATATTGTTTAAAAACATCCATACTACTCAAAGTAATCTACAGATTTAAAGCAAGTACTATCAAAAATCTAACAACATTTTTATAGAAACAGAAAAAAGTCTCTAAAATTTGTATGGAACCATAAGAGACCCCACATAGTCAAAGAAACGTTAAGAATGAAAAAAACAATTGGAATCATCACAGTCTCTGACTTCAAATTATTCTACAAAACTATAGTGGTCAAATCAACAATGTACAGATATAAAAACTGACATACAGACCAGTGGAACAGAATAGAACATCAGTAATAAAACTGCATACATCCAGGCATATTTGACAAGAGCGTGAAGAAGTCGAAATGGAGGAAGAACAGTCATTTCGACACGTATGTTTGAGACACTTAGATTTCCACCTGCAAGAAAATGGAATTAGACCTTGTTTTAGACCAGACATAAGAATCAACAGAAGGATGGACTGAAGGCCCAAATGCAAGACCTGAAACCTTGAAATCTAGATTCAAACACACGAGGGAGAGCACGTAGACTTCAGCCACACTGCTGAGGTTTCTTACATGTTACCGGCGAATTGCGCTTCGTCTTTCTCTTCCATTGCCTTCTTCCTCCAGAGATCCAGTCCCACAGAATTTTCAAACATCTACCCAGCACTGCG
This sequence comes from Dolichotis patagonum, assembly GCA_004027295.1. Lineage (NCBI taxonomy): Eukaryota > Metazoa > Chordata > Mammalia > Rodentia > Caviidae > Dolichotis > Dolichotis patagonum. The sequence continues at coordinate 7,465 of PVJX010040326.1, read as the reverse complement.
ACTGTGATGCATTCATAAAGATGTCACAGAGATTTTTATTATTTATTTTTATGGTAGGGAGACTATACGATATTTACAAATGTGAGTCTGATTTATTTCACTTATGAGGATAGTTTCAAGTTGCCTCCATTTACCTATAAAAGCCTTAAGATTATCCTTTTTATAGCTGAGCAATATTCCATTTTTCTAAGATAACAATATGTAATATATTAACTAGTGTTGATTTCTTACTCCTTTTTGAAATTCTGTATTATTTCTATCCTTTTTTGTTTTGCTTTTCTAAAAATAAAAAAAAATTTAAAAAGATGTCCCAGAGTTAAGTAGGAAGAATCAAGCGTGGCTGTCACCTCAAATCACTTTGCAGTGGTGCTGTACTTGGAGAATAAATGGATAGACAATTACACATAAAAACCAGAGTTCTTTTCCTCATGGCCTAGATGTCTCTACCTATTTCCCTGGGCCATGCTGATACTGAATAGATACCTGTGTAACAAATATGCTCAGAACTGAGTCCCTGAGAACAACACACGCGGACGGTTTTGTCTTCCCTGTGCATCAGGGGTTACCGAGAACTCAGCCGAGGTTCACTGCCGTGATCCCCATGAGGTGGCCGTCAGGACAGGAGCCAGGGCCGCCGCCCCCTGAAGGCCGATGAAGGCTGGCAGGCTGCTTCCGGGCTCCTACTCAGGTGTCACCTGAGGCCTCTGCACAGTCCTGCTCCCCTGGGATGAGTGACCCAAAACTGAGGAAGAAAGACCGAGCTGGGGGTCACAGCATCTTTCCTGACCCAACCTGAGAGCGGGAGAACATCCTTTCTAGGATCTCTTGGCCACAGAGAGCGGCCCTGGCACAGGGCGAACACCAGGAGAGAGAGAGAGAATTGAGGGGGAGAATTGATGACAGAAGCCGCAAAGGCCTATGGGTAGTCATGGCGCTGGCAGGGAATCAGCTGTCTTAATCAGAAGCAAAAACCGAGCCACACGCAGGTCTGAGCAGAGGAAACAAAGCGTCGGGTTCCTTATCCCCCTCTGGAGTCCACTGTTATTCCTGCAGCTTCCACTCATCCTGCCATGGAAAAATGTCTTCTATTCTTCAATGTTGACCTAATATTAGCCAAAATAAGGCTCTCCCATATCCCATCAGCATGGAAAGACTGGTATTTGTCAAAGAATCTCTCTCTGTAGTTATCAACTGTTTAAGGAAATAGTTATAGAATGCAATTCCGAAACTTGGATTTACTGCTTTCCAGCCCCAAGGGAGGCAAGGTGACTGGGTTCCTCCCTTCCCCACAGCTCCCACTGCAGAGGGAAAATGCCCCCATGTGTACCCTGCTGGTCTCTGGGATCGTGGTCACTGTCATTACTCAGACAGTGCCATTTCAGGGCGACCTGAGTCATGGATAATCAGCTGACGTCATCATGAAAGAATTTTAGCTTCTTACTGATAACTACCCAGGGCTTTGCTCACCAAGGACCGAGAAGAGGCAGCCCCCCCTCATTAGCGTCCCCCCAGGTGTCCTGTCAGTGTTGGCACATGGAGATGGGTGAGGCCCTCTCTCAAAGGGGACAGAGGGTCAGTGGAAGCCAGGACTTGGGTGTGGATCGGACCAGACCCTTTCCTGAGGGCTGAGTGCGGGCACCCGGAGGCTTAGCTTTGACTGGATGGGTGGCATCAGGCTGGGTCAGAATGCATTGCTATCTTGGGCTTAGGCCAACTGGCAGCTCAGAGGTACAGCAGGGAGGCAGTACCAGAGCTCCACGGAGAACACGCTGTGACTGCTCTGCCCCCTCAGGGATTTACGCACAAGGATGCAGATCCCCCGTGGCCTGCTGGGCCCAAAGCACCTCCCACCCTGCCTCCCTGCAGGTCCCAACAGACACACCCAGCCATTCTCTCTCGGCGCTTGGAAACTCGGTCCTCACCACGGCCATCGGCATCTGTTCTTCCATTTGGCTCAGTTTGCGCCCTTTCCCACCCCAAATCTGGTTAGCAGGGAGGGAACTTTGAGGCCAGGTTGCTCCGCAAAGGGCAGGCTCATCCCCCAGGAGACACTGGTGACGTTTCTGGTTGTCAGTGGCCAAGACACTGCTGGCCAGGGATGCTGCTAAACATCCTGCAAGGCACAGGATGGCCCTGCCACCGCCCCAGAGGACAGCCCTTCCCCAAGGACACCGCAGAGTGAAGCTAGGAGACCTGGCTTTTGATCTTCATTTCCTGAAAAAGGCTGCCCATCCCGCCACGGCTGTTCTGTGACTGGGGGCTGCGGTTTCCTCTCTGCTGCATCATGTCCCAGCACCACGCCCCCTAGCAGGGGCTTCGTGGTGCCTGCAGATGGGGCAGGCATAGGAGACATGGATGAGCAGGACCTTAGGGTCTAAACCTTCCAGGAGAGCCCATGTGACCACCCAGACAGGAGCAGTGTTGCGTTAGTCACGTTACTGTTGTTGGCACAGAAACCTAACAGGCGACCGGACAGTTCCGAGCAGTCTTAGGGCTCACAGCTTCAGAGGAGTCAGTCCGCAGTCACTGCACCAACGCAGAATCATCGGGGTGGAAAGGCGCAGGGGGAGACTGCTCGCCTGGGCAGGTGGAAGCAAAAAGACAGGGAGAGAAAACTAGAGGATCTGAACCCTCCCGTGTCTCCCTGCAGTGAGGCCAAGTCCCCCGGCAGGGCTTCAGCTGTGATCTCACCCAGGACTAAGCCCTGCGCACCAGCACTGCCCTGGTGTGACCACCTCCCAGGGCCACCCAGGCTCTCTCTCACTGGGGACCAGCTGTGTCCCTGTGTCTGTCTCTGGCCTGGATCCCGGAGCAGAGCCCCAGCAAGGTCAGCCATGTTCAGTGGCAGCCTAATAAATTCTGTAGTTTTTTCCACACGGGTTATTAAGGGGAGCAGCAGAGCTGAGGGTAAATCATCTGTCACTGCGGTCATGGTGGGCTCCACACTCCCCGGGGAGTGGGAGGGAGGTGTCACGCCCAGATGTGGTTGCAACGCCAGGCTCTCTCCACAGCTAAGCTGCGCACAGCCGCAGCCTCTAAACAGGACTCAGGATTAAAACACGAAAAGCCAGGGGCCTCCCCACTTATCAATAACAGCTGGAAAATGTTTGGGTGTGAGTAACAAATCCCAATAAACACTCCAATAGCTAAAATATTTCGTCTTCTCATCTCATCAGTTTTCAAGATATGGTTGGTTGTCAGTTTAGCACTGGTTGTTAGTTTGCAGTCTCACTAACGACAGCAAAAACTCAGGTTCCTCAGGCATCCTTGCTCTGTTCTCTCCTTTGTGGTGTACTGGCTTTTGTCATAGTTGCTGAACAGGCTCACAGGATGGCTGCCACAGCCCTACCCATCACATCAGTGTTCCAGGGAAGGAAGTCAACATTAACAGGAGCCTGTTCCTTTACAATGAAATGGAAACTTCTGAAATTTCCCTTAGAAGTTTCCTGTTTGCTTTGCACTTAACCAGCACTTTGCCAGGTGGACTTTGCTCAGGTGGGGGAAGTGAGACAAGCGGAGGAGGGCGGTTCTGTTTCATCACAGCCTTGCCACTCATTCTACTTTTAGCAGTCTATACATACCGGGTCCCTTTCGTGTATAACCTTCATCATTTTACTTCTTAAAAATAATTTTTTTGACACTGAAAGTCTTTGCATGAGTCACTGACTTATGTTAATCATGACTTGAACTTTGTGCCATGATGGGGAAAGAGATGCTTAGGTGTTTCAGATTTCAGGATTGTCCAGTTTCCTCTGAAGGAGAAACAGGCCCGGTGACAGCTGGGTCACCAGCCCCACAGTTTGCTGCCCACCCCAACACCTCCGCAGGACCACTGTGCTTTTTCCACTCTGCAGAGCAGATTTTCTAGGGGTAAAATAATTCCACCCACCCCATGCTTCCCTCCCTACAGCCTTCCTCCCTCCTTTCGCCCTCCCTCCCTCTCTCTTTCCTTCCCTCCCTTCCTTCCTCCTTCTCTCCTTCCTTTCCTCCCTCCATCCTTTCTTACTTCCTGGTACTAGGAAAAGGCTCAGCCCCCTGCTGTGTCACAGGTAAGCACGCTGTGGAAAACAAGGCTGACGCCGTGTTCTGCCCCCTGCTTGACGCTGGCCACAGGCAAAGAAGAACCCTGGACAGCATGGGCCCAGAGGCTGAGGACGCAAGGAGAGGACAGTGGGGGAAGGTACACTATGGGGAGCTGGGCGAGAGCAAGCTGCAGTCTGCAGTAGGGGACAGTTCTCCGGGGAGAAGGAGTTTACTTGGAGCCTGAGATCTGGGAATCAAACAGGACCCTGTGCAAAGCTGAGCCTGTGAGGTCTGGGTGTAGAGGGGGATGGGGTGCCACAGCCTCCCAGGACCAGAGACCGGAGCCTGAGGAGACTTTGCTGCAGAAGCAGATGCTCTATACCACCCCTCCCCTCTGCTTCCCAGAGCCCTGCACCCAGTGGTTCCCGGGCATGGTGGGCACTCAGTACATGAATGAACGAATGGGCGTGTAGAGGGTGAGTGAGCAAACTGGACCCCACTGATTCCTTTAAGCATTACTTCCTGTGCCCATCCTGCTGCAGAGAAGGCTCCTGGGGCCCTCCAGGCTGCCCCCTCGAGGTTCACCTACTGTTTACCTATGTCCACCACAGAGGACACTGCAGCTCATTAATACCGTGGAATTGACTGGAGTCGCATGCAAACTGCTCAGAACAGGATTTATATCTTGGTAGCATATTGATCTCTGCTCTTCCACTCCCCAGTTCAAAGTCTGGCACCCTGGGTTCTCCTGTGCACGCCAACATGGATTAAAGAAGGCTCCACCCACTTCACATGGCCCAGCCCACACAGCCTCTGGCTCAGGAAAGGGCAGTATTGTTTGCCCCTTGAGCCCATGTTTATTTATAGCGAATCTCTGTTCAGACCCCTCAGAAGAACCCATTAAAATGAGCTCTGATTAATGAATATCATACGGTGCAGCAGAAACATTCCCCACATTTCAAATTCCCTGCCAAAACATGACAACACACTAGAAGCCAATTTGTTCTAAATAACCAAACTCCAAACTGCAGTTAATGGAAGGCTATTTCTGAGGCTGGGGGCGAGCACATCCTTGCAGGCAGCAGCAAATTGCACCGGTAATGGTGAATGTACGTTGGCACGTCTCACATCTGCATGCAAAGCCTGCAAGGGGAGGGACTTAGCATAAGGACAGATTTCAGGGCGCTCAGGAAGGACTGACAGGAAGCCCTGGAGGTGGAGGGCACGCCCTACTGATACTGCTGTGCTCCTGCTGAGAGGAGCTAGGGGCTGGACTGGGTGAGCTCTTGTTTGCCATCTCTTCCTCCAAGGCTTGGTGGAGGACCTGGAGGCTGCCTGGCTCCCCAGGGGTGGGGAGAGGTCGGTGAGCAGCTGATGTGGGCTTTGAGGTCCAGGGATTTGGGGATCTGGGGTTGCAGTCTCACCACCTCCCCCCGTGTCACACACACACACTGGCCGGGGAGCCTGACCCAGCTCTGCCCTTCAAGCCTGGGTTTCTCTTGGGAAGCTGCACAGCGATCACATGAGGCTGCCCTGGGCATCGTCCAGGGACCAGAGACTTAACACCAGGGCACCCGGGTCACAGCCAAGCACACTCCAGCCCTGTGGTCCAAACCCAAGTCCTGTTGTGCCCACGTCTGTGCTCCCTTCCAGAGCCCTCCTGGTTTCTGAAACCCTCTGGCCCTCCTTCAAGCTGTCCTTTGCCCTGTCATTCCCCAAGGGCCATCTGGCATTCTCCGCCCAGATGGAACATTCTGGAACACCAGCTCCACTGCCATAAGGACCCAGGCAGGTGACAGGCTCTGATGCTTGTTCACTGGCTTCACAGTAAATCCAGCTCTGCCCGCTTCCTCTCCTGGGAGCAGATTTTGGTTGCAGCTGGTTTTCCTCAGATGAAATGGAGCACACCAACCTGGAGGGAGCATCACACAGATGCATGCACACACACACACACACATGCATACACACCAGAATGCAAGCAAAGGTCAGGTCTGAGTCCAACTACCCAGTCTGCAGGGGGCACAGGGAGTATAAGGCTGTGTTAAATGACATCATGGGGGTTTCATCTGCAAAGTCCTGAATACAGGAAATTCTATTTTGAGGAATAAAGCTAAACAAAATAAAATAGAAAAGAGTCAATCAAAACAAAACAATGAAGATGATACAGGACTTCAAAACAACATAAAAGGAAATCAACAGTGGCTACCATGATGCCTCTTGTTATCTTCAAAATAACTGCTCATACCATCAGTCATAATAAAATCAAACAAAACAGAATAGTATAAAACCAATCAAAATGAAACAATGAAAGCAATACAAGACTCCAAAACAAGATAATAGGAAATCAACAATAGCTATCATAATATATTTTGTTATCTTTGAAATAGCAGCCAATGCCATCAAATATAATAAAATCAAGCAAAACAAAATAAAATTAAACCATTCAAAGTAGAACAATGAAAACAATACAGAGCTTCAAAACAAGATAATAGATTAACAATGGCCACTGCTTTCTTTTTTTGGACATTTCCTCCCCTTTCACTTTCACAATATCTATTGTGCATATTGGATCCCACTAACTCATTTAGTTTCTTTTATCTAGGAAGATAACACAATGTTTACCCATATGACTCTGAACTATTTCACCCATGAGCATGATCTCAAGTTGTACCCATTTATCTACAAGACCCTCAAGGTTATCTTTCTTTATAGCTGAGTAGCTTTCCATTGTATAAAAATACCATGTCTTTCTTATCCAATCTGAAGTTGATAGGCAAGTACCCCTACATATTTCTGGTTCCCTGGCACATAGAGCATGTGTTCTCTCCTTTGATGTATAGTCTATGAATTTTCTTTCATGTTAAATGTTTATTAAGCATATTGATGGATCCTGCCTCCTGATCCACTTGGTCTGTGTTTCTTTTTTATTGGTGAATTGAGGCCATTTGCATTAATGGTTATGGCCAATGTGCACTCATCTCTGCCATGCTATTTTCCTGCCACTGGCTGCCTACTTTTTCCCTACATTCCATTGCTTGCCTTGCTTAGTGACCCCTCTGGTGTTGTTCCTGGAACTGTGTTCATCTTTATCTCTCTAGAATGTCCTTCAGTACTCTTTGTAGGGTTGGTTTGATAGTCATGAATTCCTTCCATTGTTCATTGTCATGGAAGTATCTTGTTTTTCCATCAATTTTGAAATATAGTTTTGCAGGGTACATCTTTCTGGGTTGGAAGCTGTTTTCTTTCAGGCCTTGAAATACTTCACTTCAAGCTCTTCTTGACTTGATGGTTTGTGTTCAGAAGTTTGTCATGATTCTGATGGGTTTTCCTTTATAAGCAATCTGTTTCTTTTCTCTAACAGCTTTTAATATTCTGTTCTTGTGTTGAAATTCTGAGATCTTAATTATTATATGTCTAGGTGTAGGTTTATTCTGGTTATGGC
>PVJX010040325.1:0-15255 GCA_004027295.1 Dolichotis patagonum | reverse complement strand
TTCATTGTGATACTCAGCAATTGGACAAACATCAACCACACAGTAGGACCCTAAGATACACACTGACAGTTGAGACTAGTGGGATTGAAAGATCAAATATTAGCCCAAAAGGTGAAAATGACAAAATGAAAAAGCAAAATGCAATCTCAAACATCTAGTCCAGCAAAAGCCAGTACAGGAGACATTGAAATAGAAAACTTTAAAAGTCATACATTTGAAATCTCTGAAAAGATAGCAACTGAAATAAAGAAATAAACCCATGAGGCTATAGAGAAAATCAAATCAGAAATGGCTTCTCAGGTAAAGACAGAAATGACAATCTTAGTAAAGGAGTTGTTCTGCATAGCTAGAGAACAAATAGATAAAAAAGCACAAGAGCATGGGAATCTGATTGAAACTTTGAATGAACAATATAGAAAACAAGCATAATGCATGAAACAAATTCAAAGAGGTATCCAGGAAATAAAAAATTCTATTGAAAGCTGGCAAAACCATTTAAATGAAGCTGACGATAGAATTTCAGACCTTGAGGACAGGATCGCAGCTAGTGATCATGAAAGGATAGAACTTATAAAAATAACAGAGAAGCATGAAATGACAATTCAGCAGCTTCAAGATGTTTCCAAGAGAAACAATATAAGACTAATAGGCATCAGTGAAGATGCAGGAGTCAATGTGGATGACATCGGTGAATGATTCACAGAAGTAATAGCAGAAAATTTCCCAAACATGAGGAAAAATCTGATATACAGATAAGTGAGGTATATACAGTGCCCAATAGTCATAACCAACATGAATCTACATCCAGACATATAATAATTAAAATTCCAGACATACAGCATAAAAACAGAATACTAAAAGCTGTTAGAGAAAAGACATGACTCATCTATCAAGGAAAACCCATTAGAATCATGGCAGACTTTTCACCACAACCCCTCAAGTTAAGATGAGCTTGGAGAGAAGTATTTCAGCCCTAAAAGAAAATAACTTTCAACCCAGATTGATGTACCCAGCAAAACTTTCTTGAAATTGAAGGGAGGTATAAGATACTTCCATTAGGGGGCTGGGGATTTAGCTCAGTGGCATAAGCGCCTGCCTTGCAAGCATGCAGTCTGAGTTCGGTCCCCGGTACCGATATGAAAAAAAAAATACTGCCATTACAAAGAACAACTGAAGAAATTCATGTCTACCAAACCAACCCTAGAAAGAATACTGAAAGACACACTAGATAGAGATTAAAAAAAAATGACCACAATTTCCAGAACAACAACAGAAAGAAACTACCAGGCAGGGCAAGCAATTTAACAATGGGGAAAAGCATAAAACCAACAGTAGGAACATAACATGACAAAGTTGAGCCAGTATATATCAGTTATATCCACCAATGTAAATGGCTTCAATTCACCTATTAAAAGCAATAGATTGAGAGAATGGGTCAAGAAACAGGATGCCACAATATATTGTATACAAAAAACACATCTGACTCAAATGGAAACTCATAGATTAAAAGTCAAAGGATGGAAAATAGTATTCCATGCAACAGGAACCCAGAAAAAAGCAGGGGTAGCTATTCTGTTTGCAGACAATGTGAACTTCAAACCTAAACTGCTTAAAAAAGATAAAGAAGATCACTACATACTTGTCAGTGGAAAACATCAAGAAGAAGAACTAATAGTTATAAATATACATGCACCAAATACAAGAGCACCCAACTATATAAGACAAATACTAATGGACGTGAAAAACCAAATACACAAGAACACAATTATAATAGGAGACCTTAATGCTCCATGTCAAAAAGAGATATATCCACTAGACAAAAAGTCAGCAGAGAAATAGTAGAACTGAATCAAACCTGTGAGAAAATGGACTTAGTAGATGTTTACAGAGTCTTCCACCCAACTACATAAGAATATACATTCTTCTCAGTTGAACATGGGTCATTCTCCAAAATAGACCATATATTAGCTCCTAAAACATTCTTAAGGAAATGTAAAGGAATTGAAATTACCCCATGCATATTATCTGACCATAGTGCTCTGAAATTGAAGGTTAATGGCAAAAATAATTGCAAAACCTGCACAAATACATGGAAATTAAATAACAACATTCTGAACAATCAGTGGGTTACAGGTGAAATTAAAGTAGAAATTAAGCAATACTTACAGTTGAATGAAAATGCTGATACAACATACTGAAAACTGTGGGACACAATGAAAGCAGTCCTAAGGGGAAAATGTATGACAATAAACTGTCATATCAGGAAAAATGGAAGGAGCACAAATACACAACCTAACGCTACATTACAAGCCTCTAGAAAAGGAATAGCAAGTCAAACCCAAATTGTAAAGATCAGAGCAGATATTAATGCAATTGAAACTAAAAAAATTACAAAGAATTAATGAATCAAAGAGCTGGATTTTTGAGAAAATAAACAAAATTGATAAACCTCTAGCAAACCTTATCTAGAAGAAGAAAGAAAAACCTCAAATTCTTGCCATAAGGACTGAAAAGACAGAAATTACTACAGATCCCATGGAAATTCACAAAATCATGAATATCTACTTTGAAAATCTTTACTCACATAGGGTAGAATACACAGAGGAAATGGACTGATGTCAAGACACATATGAACTACCAAAGCTCAACCAAGAAGATATAACAATTTTGAATAGCCCAATATCAGCTATAGAAATTGAAAATGTGACTAAAAACTTATCAATAAGAAGAACAAAAAACCCAGGTCCTGATAGATTCATGACTGAATTCTACAAGAAATTTAGAGAAGATTTAATGCATAGTCCTCAAACTCTTCAATGAAATTGAAAGTGAAGCAATCCTCCCTAACTCATTCCTGGAGGCAAATTACTCTCATACCAAAATCAGAGAAAGATCCAACCAAAAAGGAGAACTATAGGGCAGTCTCACTAATGAATATTGATGTAAAGATACTCAATAAAATATTGGCAAATAGAATGAAGCAAATCATCAGGAAGATTACACATCACAACCAAGTGGGATTTATTCCAAGAATGCGGGGGTGGTTTAACATACGCAAGTCAAACAACAGAACCAAAACCAAAACCACATAATCATCACAATAGACGTAGAAAAAGCTTTTGACACTTGTTCATGACAAAAACCCAATAGAAACTTGGAACAGATGGTATCTACCTCAATCTGATAAAGGCCATCTATGACAAACCAACAGCCACTATTATAATAAATTGACCAAAACTGAACACTCTAAAATCAGGAATGAGACAAGGATGTCCACTATCATCACTTTTATTCAATATAGTTTTGGAAACATTATCAAGAGCAATAAGACAAGAGAGAAATAAAAGGAATAAAGATAGGAAAGGAAGAAGTTAAATTATCACTATCTGATGATGACACAATACTCTATATAGAAGGCCCAAAAGGCTCCACTAAAAGAGTACTTGAGCTAATAAACAAATTTTACAGTGCAACTAGATCCAAAGTCAACACTCAAAAAACAATATCACTCCTATACACAAACAAAAAACTCACAGAGAGAGAAATTATGGAAATATTGCCTTTCACAATAGCATCTAAAAAAATGAAATATGTAGGAATCAACCTAAACAAGGATGTAAAAGACCTACATGCTGAAAATTATACTAGTCTAAAAAAGGAGATTGAAGAGTATATTAGAAAATGGAAGGATATTCCTTGCTCTTGGTTAGGATGAACCAATGTTGTGAAAATGCCACACTCCCCAAACTGTTATACAGATTTAATGTGATCCCAATCAAAATAATATTGACATACCTCACAGATCTAGAGAAAACACTCCTAAAATTCATTTGGAACCAGAAGAAACCTAGAATAGCAAAGGCAATTCTGAGCAATAAAGGCAAGACAGGAAACATCTCAATTCCTGACTTGAAATTATGCTACAAAACTACAATGATAAAACCAGTATGGTACTGGCAAAGAAGTAGACCTTAGGATCAATGGAACAGATTAGAAGATGCAAACACTACTACAAAGACACTCAACCACCTGATATTTGACAAAGGGGCTAAACATGTTCACTGGAAGAAGGATAGACCCTTTAATAAGTGGCACTGGAAAAGTTGGCTTTCAACATGCCAAGACTAAAACTAGACCCATGCCTATCACCATGCTCTAAACTAAAGTCCAAATGGATCAAGGATCTAAATATTAAAACAAAAACACTAAATCTACTGGAAGACAAGGTAGGTAAAAGTCTTGGAGACATAGGGATAGGCAGAGAATTCATGAACAAAATGCAAACTGCAAGAAATACTTCAAAGAATCAACAATTGAGATCTCATATTACTAAAAAGTTTCTGCATTTCAAAAGAAATCAACAAGTGAAAAGAAAACCCACAGAGTGGGAAAGAATGTTAGTTAATAATCCTTCAGACAAAGGACTTATATCCAGAACATATAAAGAATTGAAAACATCAAACCCCCCAAATTCAAAGACCCTCTCCAAAAATGGGCATTGGAGATGAACACACATTTCTCAGATGAAGATATACAAATGGCAAATAAATATATGAAGAAAGTTTCACCTTACTGGTCATTCGAGAAATGCAAATTAGAACACCATTGACATTTCATCTCCAGAAAGAATGGCTGCTATCAAGAAATCAACTGATAACAAATGTTGGTGAGGCTGTGGGGAAAAGGAACACTTCTCCACTATTGGTGGGAGTGTAGACTGGTGCAGTCACTGTGGAAATCAATATGGAGATTCCTCAAAAAACTAGGATTGGAAGTTCCATTCAATCCAGCTATTCCTCTCCTGGGTATTTTCCAAGAAAAAATGAAAAGGTCATGTCAAAGTGATATATGTGCATCCATGTTTATAGCAGTACAATTTGTAATAGCTAAATCTTGGAAACAACCCAAATGCCCATCAACTGTTGAATGGATGAAAAAGATGTGGCACTTCTATACAATGGAATATTACTCAGCTATAAATAAGGATGATCTTGAGGCCTTTATAGGTAAATGGAAGCAACTTGAGACTATCCTTATAAGTAAAATAAATCAGACTCATATTTCTAAATATCACATCATATCTTTAGGGTAAAAATAATAAAACTGAAGGAGTAATAAGATCCAAACTGTGTGATAGATTTTGTAACAATGAAAGGGAAGGAAAATGCTCTAAAGGATATAACTGTATGTAAGTATATAAGATAGAAAACTGTACTGCTACGTTTTTGTTGGTGTATCAAACAGAATGGTTTGTACTGTTTGTCCATTTTTTTATGCTTTGATTTTTTAACTTGAACAACTATTTCTTAGATGACAATATGTAATTTATCAACCAGTGATTTCTTCATGTTTTTTGAAATTCTGTGATATTTCTACCCTTTTTTCTGTTTTGTTTTTTTCTCTAAATAAAATGGTGTATTACATTTATTGATTTGTGTATGTTGAACCATTATCATATCCCTGGGATGAATCCCACTTGTTCATGATGTATAATCTTATGAATGATTTGCTGCATTCTGTTATTCAGTATCTTATTGAGGACTTTTTTGTGTATATTCATTGGAGATTGGACTGTACTTTCTTTTGGTTTCACCCTTCTGTGGTTTGGTATCATGGTAGTACTTGCCTTCAGGAATGAATTTGGAGTATTTCTTCCTTTTCCATTTCATTAATGAATTTGAGAAATAGTGGCATTAGTGTTCTCTAAATTTCTTGTTGAATTCAGCAGTGAATCTATCAGGACATGGGCTTTTCTTTATTCATAGGCTTTTAATTACATCTTCAATTTTATTGACTGATATTGGCTTATTTAGAATTTTTATATCTTCTTGATTCATATTTGGTAATTTGTATCTATCTAGGAATCTATACTTTTCTTTTTTTCTGCCTTGTTAAAATACAGGCTTTCAAAGGAGGTATTGATTATCTTCTGGGTTTCTGTAGGATCTGTGATGATTTCACCCTTTTCCTTCCTAATTGCATGGAGTTGAATCTTTTCTTTCATTTTTTTGATAATGTTGGCTAAGAGTTTATGAAATATATTTAATCTTCCAAAGAACCAGCACTTTAATTCATTTATTCTTTGTATTGTTTTCTAAGTTTCCATTGCATTAATTTCTGTTCTGATCTTTATAATTTCCTCACTTGTATGAGCTTGGGCTTGACTTGCTGTTCTTTTTTTTAGAAGCTTGAGATTCAACATTAGGTTGTTGATTTGAGCTTGCTCTGTTTTTCTGATATGGGCACTCACCGCTATAAATTTCCCCTCATAAAACTGCTTTCATTGTGGCCCATATGTTCTAGTATGCTGTGTTAACATTATTGTTTAATTTTAGAGCAGTCTAATTGCTTCCTTAATTTCATCTGTGATCCACTGGTTGTTTAGGAGGGCTTTATTTAATTTCCTTTTGTTTATGAAGTTATTGTAGTTTCTTTGGACATTAATTTTCAATTTCATTGCACTATGGTCTGGTAATATGCATGTGATTATTTCATACTAGTTTGCACTTACATGCTCTATGAGCTAGTTTGTGGTCTATTTTGGAGAATGTCCTATGTACAGCTGAGAAGAATGTGTTTTCTGATTTTGTGGGCTGGAACACTGTAGAATTCTACTAAGTCCATTTGTTTGAAAGTTTGGTTCCATTCTAATATTTCATTGTTGATTTTTTTGTCTAGTTGACCTGTCTATTTATGACAGTGGGGTACTGAGATTCCCCACTGCAACTATATTAGTGCTTATTTAATTTTTCCATGCTAATATTTATTTTATATAGTTGGGAGCACTGGTATTTGGTGCATGTACATTTATAATTATTCTCTCTTTCTCTTGGAATTTTCCCTTTACAAGAATGTAGTGGCCTTTTTAGTCTCTCTTGATCAGTCTTAACTTGAAATCCACTTTTTCTGCTAATAGCACCTCTGTGTTTTTCAGGTTCCTGTCATATGGAGTATTGTTATGCATCCTTTGACTTTCAATCTATGATTTTCTTTTTGAGTTTAATCATGTTTCTTGTATGCAGCATATTGTTGAATCTTGCTTCTTGACCCATTCTGTTGGTTTGTTTCTTTTGATTAGTGAATTGAGAACACTAACATTGATGGATATAACTGATAAATATTGAAATCCTTGTCATGTTGTTTTCCTGTTGTTGGATCCCTTTTCTCCTCCTCTGTTTAATTTCTTGCCTTTCCTGTGGATCCATTCCATTGGGGCACACAGCATTGTAATTCTTTTTTTTTTAAATTTTTTAAATTTTATTTTAAAAGGGAATAAAAATAAACACAACAAAACAGAGCAGAATGGGACCTAAGAAGGCATAAATTTCAAAGCTAGACAACCAGAGGCTGTCACTATCTGTCATATTGTCTCTTGTTTTCTTCCAAATCGTTGTCCTTATCTTTGCATATGGAGAGCTCATACTAAATAACATAGCCAATCTTTTCACAAGATGTGTAGTTCACTGGCTCCCACTTGCTAGGCAGGGAGGAGGGAGAGGGGGGACATGGGATGGGGCACAGGATGACATGAGGTGTTTGATTTTCAGCCCACATGCAGGCAGGATCACAGTTGCCCCCCAGAGAGGTGGGAGTTCCTTGTTTTCCTGGCACCCCAAGTCAACCGCACGGTGCAGGTCCCGATGCACCAGGGTCTCTCTCCTTTGGGCTGTCAAAAGTCTGCCACACTCTCAGCCGCCCCCGGGGGGGAGGAGTTCCTTGTTCTCCCAGCACCCTGAGTCAACCACACTGTGCAGGTCCCGATGCACCAGGGTCTCTCTCCTTCAGGCTGCCAAAAGTCTGCCACACTCTCAGCTGCCCCCAGAGACAGAGGAGTTCCTTGTTCTTCTGGCACCCTAAGTCAACCACATGGGGCAGGTCCCGATGCACTAGGGTCTCTTTCCTTTGGGCCACCGAAAGTCTGCCACACTCTCATCCGCCCTCCAGAGAGGGGAAGAGCTCCTTGTTCTCCCGGCACCCCGAGTCAACTGCATGGTGCAGATCCTGAGGCACTAAGGTCTCTCCCCTGCAGGCCCCCTAAAGTCCACCATATTCACCTGCTATTTCTTTCTGATGAACTGACCATTCCATTTCCAAAGTTCTGAAGTGGCCAACAGACCACAGAAAGAATTCTCTTTAGGCTCCTGTTTGAAACCAGCAGCTACAGTGATCTGCCAGCCTTGCTTCAGGGCCACAATCCTTGTTATCTCTTTCTAGAATATCCTTCAGAATATTTTGAAGTACTAGTTTGGTATTCATGAATTTCTGCTGGTATTCTTTGTCATGGAAGTATCTTATTTCTCTCTCAGTTTCTAGATAGTTTTGCAGAGTATGTCAACCTTGGCTGGAGATTGTTTTCTTTTAGGCCTTGAAATACTTCCCTCTAAACCCTCTTTGACTTGAGGGTTCATATTGAGAAGTTGATTGTGATTTTGATGGCTTTCCTTTATATCTGATTTGCTTCTTTTCTCTAAGCATTTAATATTCTGTTCTTCTACTGAATTTCTAAAATCATGACTATTATATACTTTGGTGTAGATTTTTTTTTTGATCATGGCCAATAGGAGTTCTATATGCCTCATTTATTTATATTTCAATTTATTTTTCCATGCTTAGGAAATTTTCTGCCATTAATTCTATGAATAGATTTTTATATCATTCATGCTATCTCCTGATTATTCTTCAGTATTGATCAGCTCTATGTTATTCTTCTTTGCATCATCTAGTAGCTGCTGAATTTATTTCTTTTGGTCCCTTGCCATTTTGAGAAGTACTTTTTTTTCATTGTTGCTAACCATAATCCTGTCTTCTATAGCTGATATTCTGTCCTCACACTGATTCATTCTGAAGCATGTACTTTCAATGAATTTTGAATCTCCTGCATAGCTGTTTGAATCTGTTTCACAGATCCCAGATTTCTTTCCTGAGTTTGGCATTGACAGTCAAGCCCACTGGTGCAATAAATGGCATTATAAACATCCTTGGTACCATCTCTTCCCATGCTCAGTCTGTTTTCCATAGCATTTCCACTTCAGAGGACCTAGGTGGGTGGCTTTGGATTGCTCCATCTCATTGCCCTGTGGGTTTGCTTTTGGTGAGCTGGAAGTCTGGGGTTTTATCTTGTTTAAGTGTCTTCTCATTTTCTATTTTTTTTTAAATTAGCTTCCTAGGTAGATGCTTCTGAACTGCTTATGGAAGTTAGCTTTATTCAATTTATTGAAGAGGAGAAGATGTTCCCTACTTGTCCCAGTCCCTGATTCTTTGGCACTGGCCCATAGTACTTTTTAATGACTCAGAAAATCTCACTCTGAGTATACCAGGAAGAACAACTGATTAGAACAGTTCCATCACCTTGGCTATCATGGTATGATCAGCAATAACAATAGCATCACACACTGCCTAGATAATGACAAACTATGGTAACTATTAATTTGCCATCTTTAACCATATGAACTAGATTTGTGGTTATATAACAAAATCTAAAATGAACCAGAAAATTGTTTATAGTAAATAAGCCCTCAATATGGCAATTTTTATCCTAAGGTGAAAAAAATTAAAAGGGGTTGGGGAAAAAAGAGATAAATAGAAGAATAAGAAATTAGAAACAAGGCTGGGAGGACAAAGGGAGATCATGCAATCTTTGGGAAACTGGTGAAGAAGAGAGGAGGAAAAGACAGAAGAAATAGAAACAAGACCAGAACAGAACAACAATGATACAAAACCTAGAAACCACATTCACACTCATATAAAAACAAGAACAGTCAAGAAAAAAGCAAATGAAATTAAATTTAAAAAAACAAGAAAATAGACAGAAAAAGAGAAAATAAGAAAAAAAGTATCCACTGTATCATGCATACAGAGTCCAGATTAAAGCTGATTAATTCCAGTGAGCTGACTATAGCTTTTGGCCGGGTAGTGGATTATCCTAGAAAGCCTGCACCTTTAGTTCCACTGAAGTTTGGACTGTTTTCTGGCTGTGAGGCTGGAATCAGACTTGTTCAGCCTACAACAGTTTTTGTGCCTCCTTCCAGCCTGAATTTGGCTCCCAGCTGACTTGATCTCAGCTCCCTGACCTCCTGCCAGTTTGAATGTAGTGGCCCAATCCTGTCACTGGGAGCCACTAGATGGAGCTGGCCTGAAGCTGTTCTGAGTTCTCAGCTCAACTGCCCCTCTCCAAGATGGCTACCAGGCAATCGCTCTTTCCTGGAGGTAGTCTGGACCTGAATAACTCACTAGCCACTGTAATCCACTGTTTCCACCACTGTGTTCCACTGGCGCATTTCTCTGTGGAGGCTTCTGGACTTGTTAGTAGTCACCATGCATCTGTAGGTTCAAGCCACCCCTCCCACATGGTTAAGTTCAGGCTCAGGGGAAGGTGTTGCCTGTTACATCTGTCTTCTTCACTCAGGTCTTCCTTTATTCTCCCTGTGGGCTTCAGTTCTCACATCAGATCCTTCCTGGGTCCTGGGGACACACTTCTATCCTTTTTCTCTCCCTCATTGCCATATTCCAGTGCCTGGATCCTAAATCTCAGAGAGGTTCTTTCTCTGCTGCTTACCAGTCCACTGTCTTCCTAGAAGTCCTCCTTCTCCTTGCTGTCTATAATATAATTCTGTAAGTTTTTGAAGTGGCCAATAAACCATATAGTTTTGCCTAAACATAAAATACTAGTGGAGTTTTGTGAAGATCACATATTTGCATTTTAAATGGAAAAAGTCAGTTTGCTTGCAGAGCTGCACAGAGTATGAGGCTTTGTATTCTCATCCAGGTAAAAATGGAGTAGGAGGAAGCATTTGCATCTGCCAAAATGTCAGTATTCTACAATTAAATTAGATTTCATCTTCTTACTGGTGTTGAAGAAAAAAGGGAAGCAGGCATTTTAGTACAAGATTAAAAGTGATTTTAGAATAAAGATGAAAGCTTTGCTACCAAAGTGGCAGAAAAATATGGAATGGATGCTTTAATGCCCCAGTGAGACATTAGTGTACTACTTGTTCTTGACACAGACTTGACCAGGCAATTTTCTGTTATGTTGGCTCTGGAATCATCACCTACACTTCGGATTTTTGCCACTAAATTTCATATTCTTTCCTTACTGGTGAGCTATGTTAACCAGATATTTGGAACTACCAGATATATCCTCTGAGAAGTAGAGATTGAGAAGAGATAGTAGTGCAAGAAGTTTATATAGGAAGGTGATACCTAGGAATGCAAAAAAAGAGAGAATTTAGGATTCAGCAGAGAAAGCCTTTAGACTGCTGATTAGTAGGTAAGAGGAGGCAGAGTTGGTCAAAAGGAGCCTCAAGATGCTGTGCAGAGCTGCTGATTTCTGCAAGTCCAATAGGGAGCTCCCCAGCAAAGACTATGCCAAAAGAATCCTTCTTTGAATCTTGGGTGGAAGTGATGAGGCTCTAATACTCTCACATGTAGTCACTGGTAGGAAGGAGACTGCCCAGGAAAAGCATGACTTCAGTTCAAAATTTGAAGATCTCAAAGACACAAAAACTTAAGGCTTCAGTGATTGAACTTCTTGCAGCTAAATGGAGATCCAACCACTGTATTCCCATTGCTACCACTTTGTCCTTCTGAACTGTGTCTTAAAGTCACATGGGATAATTTCCCAGAGCATAAACTCTGGAACCAGATGGTTCATGTTTGAATTCCAGCACCAACACTTGTGCACTGTGAGTTGTTAGAAAATGTATTAAATCTCTCTGTGCTTCAAATTCCTCATTTTAAAAATGGAGATTAAATGAGAAATAGCCTAAGAGAAGATGCTTTGCACACAGTAAGTGCATGACATATATTTGCTATTATTCTTTATTCATTAAAGGTAGATGTCAACTATGTGGCAATCCCCTTTGACCTATATCATGGTGTGACTGCTCAGAAAAATAAAGATGAATAGAAAAGAGACAATTGTAAGGAAATGGTAATTTTGAGGGAACTATAATTTTGAGGAAGCTTCAGGTTTCTATAGCGTCAAGACATAATCAAAGTTACTCCAGATTACAACACCTTTTCACTGCTAGGCCTGTTTTTCCTCAAAGACTCTCAGTCCTAAATTCCTAAGAGTTTTAAAGATATTATAAGTCTGTAGACTGAGCTTTTCCCCCTTGATATTATAAATTCCCAAATTCTACAGAGTTCTACACTCAAAGAAATAGCACTGTTAATGAGTACCAAAACTAAATTTCAACACATGCAGTTTGCATTTTAACCCACTTGATAAAGTTAGTTTTTGCTGTAGCCCACTAATGAGTAACCTGAAAGACACCAGGTAAAAGATAAATAACTCAAGGAATAAATAGCCTACATCATTTGTTTGGAGTTACCCTGTAACTGCATAAATATCCCCAAGTCCATAATGTGCCTCATGCCTTTAGGATCTGAATTCATTCCTCTTTGGTTTTCTTTCTTTGAGTCTGTGTAATAAATCTGGCTATGATTTTCAGTGACATATCCTGAAATTATTTCCTGTAACAAGTCAAGAATCTACCCAGAGGAGTTGAAGTCCCTATCTCATTTTAGAAGGACCTCTTTCAACTTTGTCTAGTGACTGTAAGAGCATTAAAGCTACCTTCTGAATTATAGTTACCCATGAAGCAATTATTATAGCTTACCTATTATAGAAAGTACATCTGAGAGATTGATGACACTAATATACCCTTACTATTAATGGGCAGTAGTGCTGTGTATAAGGATTTAGAACATATCTTGTGGGCAAAATTTGTTGTTTCATGTTTTTATTTTTCTTTCAGAGGTTGGCATTACCCATGAGGCTAATTATAAAGCAGCAGCCTCTCAGTTTTCAATGTCAGGCTTCCATGCATTGATATGTTGAAGTGGCACCAAGGAAAAATTGTCACACAAATGTGAGTAAATGAGCCCATATGGTGCATTTTTAGGAACTGTGGAGAAATAACTTCCTTGAAAAAGGTCCCTGAAGGGTACTGGGGAGATCACTATATTTATTTTGTAAACACATATATAATACTGAATGGTCACAGGTATTATACTAAGTGCTTTACAAATATCAGTTAATTACATCCTGATAACTACTCTGTGATGGAAGGGCTTAAGGTAAGTAGTATCAGTACAGTTACTTTACAGCTGTGGTAATTGAGGTGTGGTGAGGTTAGATATCTCACCCAAGGACAGAAGCTAGTAAGAAGTAGAGTTGGCATTGAAACACATGTGGTTTGTCTCCAGTATTTGTCTCTTCATCACAGACATCCTGCTTAGTCAATTTTCCTCTTAAAAAGGCATCCCTTCTTTCCCATCACCATCTTTTAAGGGTTCTGAGGTTCATAAATGCTGAAAAGGAGATTCTAACTTATTCTGGGGCGGAGGATCCATCTAGCTAGCTTTGGAAAGCAGCCCTTTAGTTGAGGTTGTGTTTGGTATTTTGGACTTGGCATTTGGAATTTTATGTTTCAAGCCACCTGAACTCTTTGTGGGTCCTTGGATCCAGTTTGCCAGTTACCTGGAAAGACCTTTAGTACAGGTTGTCAAATGTTAAGCTATTTCTGTGAACAACTGCCATGCCCTCACTAGCTAATTAGGTGGGCAGATCACTAAGTTATGCAAAACTTGGCTGTAGAAACATCATCGTCCTAGGTTTATTCTTACTTTCAGTTATACTGTATGTTCAAAACAAACTTCATTTTTTTACTATAATTCCTGTTTTGTGTTATGTACATTTGTGTGTGTGTCTGTGTGTGTTCTGTGTCTTATGTTTTGAATGGAGATGAAATAACTGGTAAATTGAAATACAGTAGAATAAAGCACTTGATTTTTGTATCAGGTTGTCATAATTTACAGCAGATTTCTAGAAAGTACAACACTATTTTTAAAAATAGAGATAATGAAGAAATATCGAGAAACAGAGAAAAAAGATTTGGAATCAATGAAGGCTCTCTTAATACTATTTAGACAAGAATTGGACAATATGGATTGTAATCCAAGTTCTTCCTTAAACTGGTTGTATGGCATTGGGCAAGAAAACATTTAATCTCTGGACCTTAGTTTGTGATTTTTATGATAATTTCTGTATCAATAATCTAGAAATTTAATCTGAGGAAAGAGTAATTGGCATATAGCTCACTAATGGGTAATCTGAAAGATACTAGTAAAAGATAAATAACTCAAGGAATAAATATACTATATCATTTGTTTGGAGTTATTCTGTAACTGCATAAATATCCCCAAGTCCATAATGTGCCTTATGCATTTAGGATCCAACTTCATTCCTCTTTGGTTTTCTTTCTTTGAGTTTATGTAATAAATCTGGCTATAATTTTCAGTGATATATCCTGAAATTATTTTCTTACTAAGTCAAGAACCTACCCAGGGGAGTTAAGGCCCCTATCTCATTTTAGAAGGACCTCCTTCAACTTTGTCTAGTGAGTGTAGACAGAGGGGGAAAATTAAATTTCAGAGGGAGAAAGTTAAAGAATAATTTTATATCAGTTCTCTTTCTTCCTCTACTCACTATAAAGCTGTGAATGCTATTGCCTCATCAGTGTGAGACAAATTATCTTGTGGTGCCATTTACATTGGGAAATAACATAGATGGCAATCACCTAATAGATTTTACAGAAACAAATTATTACATTTCCAACTGCATTTTTCATTCAGTTCTGGAGATAGTTTGGACAGAAGTCAGGATGATATATTGATCTAAGTGAATTCACTAGATAATCTTTTATAATAGGGATGTGGTAATCACAGTGAGAATAATTTTGTTTGTTAAGATTAATGATATTTCTTTTTACATCTTCTCTTCTGTTGTTTTGTCACTGTTACCAAAAAGCAGACCTGATCATAAAGCAATATTTGTTTCTTATTTTAAAAATGAAAGCAATTGCAAAAGTATAAAATATTATTTAGAATTTTAATTTTATAAACAGACATCAATTAAGGACATACTTTAGTGGAATGATAACATTTAATTAATGAAATAATTCTTTTAGTCAAACAATATTTCTTACATAACTTCTATTTGCCTAAGTGCTATGCCAGATGTTGTACAGAGAAGGGCAAAAATGCATCTTGCAGTTCATAGAGAAGTCATATAATAAGAAAATGATGACACAAGTATATAAACTGTGGTATGCATCATTGAGGAAAAATAGACAACTATGAGAATGAGTGCCTGGCAAGGCCTACTGAGCAGACATGTAGAAATGTCTAAATTATCTTCCAATGCAAATAAGTGGATATGCCCTTTTGTGTATGACTTATTTGGGTCTGCAT
>PVJX010040324.1:0-15246 GCA_004027295.1 Dolichotis patagonum | reverse complement strand
ATACAGTGTAAGGGTGGGAAGAACATGTGTCTTTCTCTTTTGTTGTTCATGCTTGCTGTTTATGACATCCCCCTGCCACTCTGCTGCTTGGAACCAGCTAAGTATGGACTGAAACCTCCAAAACTGTACTAAATAAACATTCCTTTCCCTCATTTTGGGCACCAGGTATTTTGTCTCAACAATGAGAGAGAAAAATAACTAAGACACTCTCTTCAACCTCCTTTTTATGAGTACTATACTTTTTAAGGTAGAGGTCTTTTACATCCTTTATTAGATTGAATCTTAGGCATTTTATAATATTGGATGCTATTGTAGAAGGTGTTGTTTCTCTAATTTCTCAGTGAGTTTGTTTTTAGTATACAAGAAGGCTATTGATTTTTGGGTGTTGTATCAGCTGCACTACTGAATTTACTTATTAAATGTAGCAATTTTTAGTGAAGTTTTTGGGGTGTTTTATGTAAAGCATCATGTGATCTACAAATAATGATAATTTAATCTATTCCTTTCCTATTATTATTCCATTTATTTCTTTCTTTTGTCTGGTTGCTCTGGCTAAAGTTTCCAGGACTATGTTGAATAAGAGTGGAGACAATGGACATCCTTGTCTTGCTCCTGATTTTAGAGAAAGCTTTCCACTTTAGTTCATTTAGTATGATGTTAGCTGCTGCTTTGCCATAAATGGCTTTTACCAGATTGAGATAAAACAATCTATTCCAATTTTATGCATGATTTTTTTATTATGAATGGATCCTGAACTTTGCCAAAAAAATTTTCTGCATCTATTGAAATGATCATATGGTTTTTGTCCTTGGCTCTGTTAATATTGTGTATTACATTTATTCATTTACATAAGTTGAACTATTATTGCATCCCTATGATGAAACCTGCTTGGTCAAGCTATATAATCTTCTTGACAATTTACTGCATTTTGTTTGCTAGTATCTTATTGAAGATTTATCTATTTTCATTAGGGAGATTGGTCCATAATTTTCTTTCTTAGCTGAGTCCTTCTACAGTTTGGTATCAAGGTAATGCTTGCTTCCAAGAATGAATTTGGGAGTATTGTTCCCCTTTTCAGTTTCATTAAAGAGTTTGAAAAGTAGTAGTGTTAAGTCCTCTCTAAATTTCTTGTTGAATTCAGCAGTGAATCCATCAGGGCCTGGCCTTTTCTTTGTTGGTAAGTTCTTAATTACATCTTTGATTTCATTCATTGTTACTGGTTTATTTAACTCACATGTACCTAGGAGTCTGTCCATTTTTCCTGCATCTTCCATCTTATTAGAGCACAAGTTTTCAAATTAGGTGTACATGATCTTCTGAATTTCTGCAGGGTCCATTTTCATGTTACCTTATCCATTCCTAATTGCATAGATTTTACTATTTTTTTGAAAATTGAATAAGGGTTTGTCAATTTTATTGAATCTTTTAAAGAACCAACTCTTCAATTCATTGATTCTTTGTTGTTTTTCTAGTCTTTGATGCATTAACTTCTGCTCTGATTTTTATAATTTCTTCCATGTACAAATTCTTGGCTTAACCTGCTCTTCTTTCCTAGAAGGTTGAGGTTCACTATTAAGTTGTTTATTTGCACTTGCACTGTTTCCTTAATATGGGTGTCTGTGCTATAAATTGGTCAAATTAATTTTTTTCTATCAGGGAAGTTTTCTGCCATGATGTTCTTCAACAGTATATATATATATATTATATATTCTTTGCCTCATCTAGCAGCTGCCTGATTGATTTCTCACAGTCCCTTGCTATTTTAAAGAAATCTTTCTTTTTATGATCTCTAAGCACAAGCCTGTCTTTTATATCTGAGATCCTATCCTCATATTGGCTTAATCTGCTGCAGATACTTTCAAGGGAATTTTTATTCTCCTGGAAATCTGTTTGAATTTGCCTAATAGATTCCATTTCTTTCATATGCCAAGCATCCATGGCTTCCATAATTTTATTAAACATCTCTGTTTTATTTGAAGCTGGGAAGATAGTGGATCAATAAGCAGGAAAGTAAAAAGCCTCTCTAAGAGAAACTGCCCAGATGCTGGAATATAGCATTCTGGAGAAGACCACAAAGAAGGAGATGGGTCCTCTCGATCCATGAAGAAACTAAAGTGAAAAAAAGAAAGAAAGAAAAGAAAAGAAAATCTTGGACAGAAGGTGGTAGCCAGATACGCTGTCATCAGAGCCAGTCTCACTGTGTGCAAAATGCCACTGGGATCCAGAGACACATGGTCATGGTGAAGTTGGGAGTTGCCAAGCCCAAGGGCCTTGGTGGGAGGACACAGTTGCAGAGGGAAGTGGCAAACCAGAGAACTTCACTGGATCACAGTGAGTGTGAGGAACTCAGTACTCCCACGAGAGTGGACAGTTGGCCAGGTGCCATTTTGGAGTTGGGCTGGATAAGCTCAGAAACAGAACTGTAGCTAGCTTCATTAAGCCACTCCTAGCCCATAGGATATTGGTGAGAATTGCTTGGACTGAGTTGCATCCCTGTGCACGACCCAATAGCCAAAGCTGAGGTTTCCCTAAAGCTATCCCTTACTGGCCCTGACTGCACAGCACACACTAATGTGGTGAAGACTCCCATTGGTTAACCAGCTCAGAAGGGAGGGGCCAGTCTGCTCCACTCTGCTTATTCTCCAGTAGTCACCAGCAGATGGGGAAAGCAGCAATACCTAGCCAGCACACTTCAGAGTAATTATAACCAATACAGGAAGTGCCAAAGACCCCACTACCCACTTGTCTGGAAGAAACCCGGAATGTGACAAGAGGAAGAAACAAAAGGCAGTCTCCAGCCTCCAACCCAAACAGTACTGGCTCAGGAGAGGTAAACACAGAAGAGATTGGGAGTTGCACACCTGCAGTTTCTGAAGCAACAGTATCTGACATAAAGAAAAACTTTGTGAAATTATAAAAGAACTGAAAACAGAAATATTAATACAAGTAAAGGAAGATATAAGAAAAATAATAAAAGAAGTGTTAAGCACCTCTCAAGAAGACACAGATAGAAGAATAGAGGAGTAGAGAAAAAGGAGGAAAACCTTCGATGAAGAATATAAAAAAATTTAGAATACTTGAAACAGATTCAAAGAGATTACCAGGAAATTAAAAGTCCATTTAAAGCTGACAAAATTGCTTGAAAGAAACTAAAGATATACTATCAATCCTTGAAGACAGGTTTGCAACTTGTGATCACTAAAGGAAAGATCTCTTAAAAATAACAAGGAACCAGGAAGTAAAAATACAAAGGCTAGAAGATAACAAGAGGATCTATAACTTAAGAATAAAAAATGTGAGTGAAGAAGCAGGGGTAAACACAAATGAAATACAAAGGTTATTTACAGAAATAATTAAAGAAAACTTCCCATGCATAGGAAAAAGAAATTATATTCAGACATATGAGGCATACAGAACTCCAGCCAGCTGTAACCAAAATAGATCTACACCCAGACATATAACAATCAAGATCCCAGAAATTCAACACAAGAACAGAATATTAAAAGCTGTCAGAGAAAAGAAACAGATTGCCTATAAGGAAAACCCATCAGAATCACTACAGACTTCTTGACACAAACCATCAAATCAAGAAGAGCTTGTAGTGAAGTATTCCAAGTCCTGAAAGAAAATGACCTCCAACCCCAATTTATGTACCCTGCAAAACTATCTCAAATTAATGGAGAAACAAGATGTTTTCATGACAAAGAGGAACTGGGGGAGTTAGTGACCACCAAGCCAACCCTAAAAAAATATTGAAGGACATTCTAGAGAAAGAAAAAAAAACCATGGTCTCAGGAACAGCAGCAGAAGGAGCTCAATGAATGGGACAAACAGTCAAATGAAGGGAAAAAGTAGACAACCAATGGCAGACAAATAGCATGGCAGAGTTGAGGCAGAGAAGTCTGGTCATAATTGCCAACATGGATGGCCTCAATATACTAATAAAAGGAAACACAGGCAAAGTGGATCAGAAGATAGGATCGATCAAGATACTCTACATAAGAAATATAATTAACCTGAAAGAGGGTTTATGGACTGAAAATCAAAGATGAGAAAATAATACTCTATGTGACAAGAAACCAGAAAAAAGTAGGGGAGCTCACCCATCAGCTACAGATTGGTTGGAAAGACACAACACTTCTATATAATGGAGAACTACTCAGCTATAAGGAAGGAAAACCTAGAGGCCCTTGTAGGTAAATGGATACAACTTGAGACCAAGTTTGGGAGTAAAAAGGTTCAGAACCACTTAGGTAAATAGCAGGATGCCTCCCTAGTCTAAAAACTAAAGGAGTTAGTGGGATACAAAATGTACAAGGCACCCTGTGAAATTGAAAGGGGAGGAATTGTCTAAAAAGGGAAGGTAGTGGACATTGTTAATCTTGTATCATGATTTGAAACCCATATTGTTTTCACACTCTGTTTAGTTTGGTTGTATTCTGTTCCAGTTTGTCTACTTGTGCTAGATTTGATAGCATGGACAGCTATTCCAAAGATAGCAAGATATATTATGGTAACCATTTTTTATTTCTTATTAACTTAATTTGAAGCCTTGTATTGCTTTCACTGTCTTATTTTGACTGATTTTATTTGACTCTGTTTTGTTTGATCATTGTCCTGTTTTGACTTATTTTATTTGAATCTGTTTTTTTTTTTTTGATAGCACCAAGTCTTACAGTATAGGCAACTACTTTGAAGACAATAAGATTCACTATGATACCCATTCTGGTTTGACTATTACCTTCATTTGAAGTTCTATAATGTTTCCAATGTTTTGTTTTTATTGATTTTGTTCTGTACTGCTATGTTCAGTTTTATTATGCTTGATGATATGAGCAATTCTATTGAAGATAACAAAAGACATTATTGTAACCATTGATTACCTTGCATTTTGGTTTTAAGTCATGTACTATGTCCATCCTTTTGTTTTGACTGACCCTATTTTGTTTTCTCTCATTTGGTTTTATTCCCTTCAAAATAAAAAAAAAACCTCTATTTTTTTTTGTTTATATCTGTTATAGAATCACTAAGCATGGTTTTCATTGTGGACTTAATCTCTACACTTATCTGAGAAATTTTTTCTGATTTTTTTCTAAAGCTTCATTCAATTGCTTTGTTGTTACCAACTCAGAGAGGACAGCTGAGTGGCTTTTAGATAGTCCCAACTCTTTGCCCCCTAGGTTTGCCTTTGGTAAACTGGATGTCATACATTGCATCTTGTTTGTCTTCTCATTCTCTTTACTTTTTTTTAGTTTGCATCTTGTTTGTCTTTTCATTCTCTTTTCTTTTTTTTTTTGTTTAATTGCTGTAGTAATGCTTGTAAATTGCCTGTGGTGGAATGCTATATTGATAGCATTTAGAAGCCTTAGGAAATAAGTACTTTTCCATAGTATCCTCCAGGTGTAGCTGGTTTTTGGTTTTGAGTCAGTTGCAAGATCCTATGTGTTCAAATTATTGGGGATAAGAAGATTGCTGCCTGTTTGGCCCAGCCCCTGTTTCTTCAAGACAGTGCTACAGTATTTTCTGTGACCTGTAGTCAATTTCAATCTGTAATACCAGGAAGAACAGATGTTTAGAACAACTATGTCACTTTGGGCTTTAGTAGTACCATCAGCAATAATGACAGCATCAATCACAGCCTAGAAAATGATCAACTGAACTAACCATTGATTTTCCATCTTTAACTGTATGAACTAGATTTGTGGTTATATAACAAAATCTAAAACAGACCAGAAAATTATACACAGTATATAAGTCCTTAATATGTTAATTGTTCCCTGAGGGGTTAATATTTAAAATGGGCTAGGAAGAAAATAGAGAAGTGGAAGAAGAGGAATAGATTAGAAGTAAGCCTGGAAGACAAAGGGGGATCATGCTAACTTTGGGAAACTGGTGCAAAAGACTGGAGAGATAGAGAGAAAGAAGAGATTAAAAAACAGAATAAAATTAAAACCACAAGAAACCTAGAAACGACATTTGTACTCATATAAACACAAGATCAAATAAAGAAGGAGAAAACATAAATAAAAATAAAACTATAACAACAACAAAACAAAAAAATAAAAACAAAACCAAATAAAACAAAACAAAAAACCAGAGAATGCTTCAATTCATACTTCAGATCCTTCATGGGTCCAGGGGACCCACTTCGTTCCTTCTTGTCTTTCTCACATTGCTATATTCAAGTATCTGGATGGTGACTCTCTGAGAGGCTCTTTCTCTGCTGTTCACCACTCCAGCATCCTGGTGATCCCCCTCTGGTATAATCTTAAAGAAAATTTATATTGTCTTTCATCAAGATCAATTAAATAACCCTTCAATGTTTTGTAGATAGTCCTGGGAACCAAGCTATCTGGTGCATCTTTAGTTCACAGTAATTAAAAAATTTTCAGTTTTCTAAATTAAAATAATCTCCACATATTTTTAAATGCCCACTGACTGCTTTGGAACATGAAAGAAGCAAAAGGTTAAAGAGTAGAAAAAAGAAAAGAAAAAATAGACCTGTCTATGTAATTATAAACTGAGTGTACTTGCTAAATATTTATCATATTCCCTTCCTAAAAATATCATCAATTAAACATTATTTTAAAACTCTTGGCCCTTATGAGCTTAGGACTACACAAAGAGTCAAAGTTTAGGACCAAAAAAAGTTTAGTTATCTATATCTGAAAGTTATATCTCGAACTATAACAATCTGCAATGCTCTTAGTAAAAACTCTGAAAAGAACATGATATATAAAAAGAGTAATTCAATCTTAATATTTCCAAAAAGGTGAATTGTCTATTAGTACTCACGTTAAGTCTTTTCAAATATTAGGATTTGGGGAGACAATATGAACTGATACAACTAAATAAATTATAACATAAGAGAAATTGGTCCAAGTACAATTTTCTACCTGCAGAACAATCTTTGTAAAGTTTAGATTTACTAAATATTAGTGAGAAAATCTTAATACATATCTACATCATGAATAAACTATTGTTCAATAATTTATTAAATATTTAGAAGTATATAATATTGTATTCTGTTCTTAAAAATGCTCTAGCATAATGAGTAAGGGAATTATGAGTTGGAGGAAAACAATAATGCTACTTAGTATAATAACACTGTTTCCATCATAATTAATAAATATTCAGTTAAAGGCTTCTACTTGCTTTTTAAAATTCATCTCAAGTGATAATTGTTTCCACCAGCCCTTTCTCAATTTTCTTCTTTTTTGACCTAACAAAATTTAAGTCAAGATTTTCATCATATGTTCTTTTTCTCCCTTTTGTTTACTTATAGCAAAGTGTTCTTCTTATCAGTTTTTTTTAATGTTTTGTCTTTATTGTTTGTTTCTTGAAATCAAGGATAATATTAGCTTCATAGATAAAATTCCCAGCAAGAAAAAATGTAACTTTATGGTTGGCAAGTAGGTATCCAACCACTATTCACTGAATTAAATAACACTGTGAATCTTTAATATTCCTTAACTTTGTTGATTGCCACATGCACAGATAATAATACTACAATTTCAGAAAAAAAAAGTCGACAATTTAGAAGGAATGTCAGGAAAGAATACACGTAAAATTTGTAGCAGTATGACTTTAATCTTTTTTATTGTTTATTTTGAATGCCACACTGTTTGGCAGATTTTACTCCAAATAACATGTAAATCTTTCCAAATGCAAATCTGAGATGCTGAACTAATTCGATAGTCCGGAGACAGTGTTCAATTTCTGATAGCAAAAGTCAGCACCATTATGAGAAAGCTCATCAATACATACAGAAGTTATTTGATTTAAAATATTTAAATTGTTTAAAATATTAAAAACCCATGAGAAATTGTAAGAGAAGTATTCATGGTGGCAAAATATTCTAATTATTTTTCTAATAAAGAGATTCCAAAATAACCTGTTTTGCAGTACTACCCAGACCCACAAAATCTACCTAAACTTAGCAACTAAAGTTCTTGAATGATGCAGAATTAGATTTAGTCTCATTTGTTCATTTACTTATTCATAAATCAGCACATACATCTAAATGCTTTCTATGTGCCAAGGAACCTGTTAAGCATTATAAGTGACAGAAATTAAGACAGAAGATAGATAGATAGATGATAGATAGATGATAAATGATGATGATGATGATGATGATGATGATGATAGATAGATAGATAGATAGATGATAGAGGCCAAGCCCTCGTGAATTTTCCCATGTAACCACCAAGCAGAGATGGATATTAAGCACACAGCTATAAATATAACTGACTATACAATTACACTGAGGTATAAATGACACAAAGGAGACATGCTAGAGAGATGAGTCTCTGAGGATCAGACAAGATTTTCCTGAGAAGTTCACACTACACCCTACATCTGAAGAAAAGTTCCATGTTGAGGCAGAAACAGATGGAAGGTGGGAAAGGAAATTCTAGGCAGAAGGAGCAGTATATACAAATGACCCATGGTAGAAGAAACTGAGACCCTCTTAAGGGACTGAAAGGGTCTGTGGGGTAAGAATTCAGAATACAAGCAAATGCCTTGCAGATAGAGCTAGGAGGAAATGGGTGAGCCAGTTCATGCCAGGCCTTACAGATGGCAAATGTGACTTTTCTAATTTCCCTCCCCTCTAGGGCAATGGGAAGTCACTGACCATTTTTAAGTAAAGTAGTAACAAGATATGCAATTTTTTAGCTGATCACTGTGACTGCAGAGTAGAGAACAGATTGGAGTGGTGGATGAGTGACTAGAAGAAACCTTTTGTAGGGATTTAAAGTAGTCAGCAAGAGACTGTGGCAGCTGGAAACAGCGACTGTGGTATTGAAATGTCTACAGCATTTAATGGATTGCCTTCACTTATAGAAAATTAGTGAGAACTAAAATTTATGCAAAAAGCATAGCATTGTCTTATTCTTTGTGATTACAGACAGAGGTTATATTTTTGAGGGGAAAAAATTATAAGTTTGTAACATACAGCAGTCTTATCACACACTCAGGATATCTGATGAGAAATGGAGAGGTTTTTGTATCACACATATACACACATACATCCTAATGATAGGCAGCCCACAGCTAATGGACTCTGCTTACTACAAACCAAACTCCACTGCATTTAGTCAGCTTATGAAAAATATAGAAAAATATATCAAGGATTCTTGGCACACAAACATTATCTATTGCAAGAAAATAAAAACAAAAATGATGTTTCTATTTCTCTCTTCAGCTGCTATGGTTGCTGCTTCTGAATACCTGAGGCAGAGCCATAGCTGCCCCTCACAGCCATGTAAGCATGTAGGAGAGGGAAAAAGTCAACAATACACAGAAGACTGAAGGAAGTCCCCAGTGAGTGATGTATTATGGATCCATTCCTCAAGCCACAGACCGCAGGGATATTAGTTGTGAGAAATAATTAAATATGCACTTGCTATTTCCAGCCACTATTAACTTCCCCAAGACAAGGTACAACTCTGAAGTTGACAGAGGCAGAATACATGATTTAAATCATTCAAATCTAAAGTCCATATTGAAAGCAGCTCATGATTTCTGACAAATCCAGATGTTGCTTGTACTCTGTCGAAGTGTATTATTTGATGAGGTTATTCTTGTGGAACTTACAATAGAAAGTTTCTAAAATGTCTTCATTAACATTTTAAGGAAATATCTTTTTAAAAAAATAGGAGTTTCACGAAACCCTTCTTGGATCAACTAAGAAGAGATAATAGCCCTTGCTCATTAAAAGGCTTTTGCTTTGTGTGTCCATCTGTTCTTGGCTTATTCCTTCATTAAATTTCAGACTTATTTAAAAGGATGAATTTGGGGTCTTTTGGTCTCCAATGCTATTAGAAATCCTATCAAAAACTATTGATTGAATTTCTAAAATATAAAAAGAGAATATTATTTCATGAGAATCTAAGAAATCGGAATTCTGAATTTAGCCACGAAATAGATCTGTGATCATGAGTACATACGGCTTAGTTTCTCTGAAGTCTAGCTTTCTCATCTTAAATGTAGGGGGCTGGTTATCAGCCTAATTACATATTCCAGGGATCCCCCAAACTGTAGATAAAATAAAGTAAAAAGTCCCTCATCTGAAAGGAGATGTGGAGCACAGAGCTGTGTATATTTAAGTGCCTTCTCACGCCTGTCTTCTTATCACCTGACTGTCTCTACCCCTGTTACCACCCTACCCCTCAGTCTTAGGAGAAGAAAGAAAAATCATTGCATGTGATCCTCTTTGAGGCACCTTTCAGCTTTGAACAAGGAAGGAACAAGGAGTATAAATACTTTAGTCTCACTGCAAGATTGAAGTTCCTTCCCAAAAAAACTCAGCATACACTAAGTTCATTATGGCATATGGAAACTTCATTATTTCTAAACCACTACTATTTTGTAACTCACATTCTAGACCAGCAAAAATATTGGTTACTTCACAGACTTCAAGATAATCAACTGTACTTATCTGACTCTGGAAATATTATTTCACATCCAAAGTTAGAAAAGTGGATTATCTGAGCCTCAATAAAAAAGGTACTTAAACATTAAAGCCTCTTCCAATTTAGATACTCATGTAAACCTAGTCTGCAAAACCAAAAAAGTGTATCTTTAAGACAAGATGACAAAGGTAGAATCCGATTTTATTTTTAATAGTTTGAAGACATACGAAATCATCATTTTTGTTTTTCCAACTCTCAAACTTTAATCTGAATCTTATTGTTAATTATGTTTCTGCTCAAATAGGAGTGACACACTTGAGTGTCAGAGGCCCTGGTGATTTCCACATAGAACATCATGTCTCAAACACAAAATTGTAATTACTCTGGCTAATCCTCACTACAGCAAAGTTACTTAGTAATCACTGTTCCATTTATTGGGAAACACGCTGGAGTAATTTAAACCTTTCAGAGATTGCCACAAAGCCTTTGAGGCCTAAAGTATTAAGCATTCTAGCTACAACCTATGCAAATGGGAATAATAAACAAATGAGAAGATAAATAGTACAAATAACTTTCTAAAAATATTTTCTATTTATAAAGCACATGCTACATTATGCTGCTAAAAGTGGTTATTTATTTCAAGATTTTCTTTTTCCTTCTGGTTTTTTTTTAAATGTCTCCAGAAGTGTCATTCACAAGCAAGCAAGCAGAACAATTCTGAAACCATTATTTGGCTACCTGGATGTTGCAACCTCCCTTAAACAACTTACAAGACTTTTGCTGTGGTGTTAAAGCTTAGTTGCCCATTCATTAGGTTGACAAACTTGTCAAAAACCTCCAGTACTATACCACTTATGTCAAAAACACTTACAGGAGAGACAGTACATGTCAGGGCTCAACTGAGTCCTGTCAACCATTGCCGGAATGACAAGAAACCCTTCTGGGGACAAAGACCTGTGAAGTAGACCTCCAACTCAATTCTGTTGACTCACCAATCTGGTTACACTTGTGCAGTTCAGAGCAGTTCTGTGTCAGCTATGTGAATGCCTTAGTCTTTTTGGAAGCATTTTATGATGCATTTTAATAATCCCAAATTCTTCGGAATGTTTTGGCAGTCAAGATGAAAATCGATCAACCGCATTTTTTGATGTGGAAGCCAAATACTTAAGCTCATATTTTGACACAGAACAGATAGAAACAAATGCATATTTATGAAAATTACAAAAGCAAAACAAAAATCCAATCCAAGTAAACAAAGAAGAGAAATGTTTTGATATAACAATTAAATTTCCTCTACAAGGAACTGTGGAATAGACAGATGTATATTAGGTTTTGTCCTCAATAAAAACTTCACAATTAAAGGATTGACAAAAACCATACAAATGACAAAAAAATCGCCTGAAACATTACTGGTTAAACTGCAATGAGAGGCCCCTCCCATGAGTGTTTCTGACAAACTGACTTAATCCTCAAGTTAGAAATACATTTTTTTGCCAGCTAAACATCAATTTAATGAACTAATTTTACCATTCATTAATCCCATATACATTTAAAAGTTTTTATTGCCATATAATTCAAAATGTTTTAAAATTAGAATACTTGCATCACAACAAAAAGAGAAAGGAGACACAGAACAACTCAGTGAAAAAAAGGTGTGGATGGAAGCACATGCAGCAAAGTGCACTGCGTACTCTTTCCTGGGTTGCCAAGGATGAAAGCCTCACAACCACTGCCTTGAATCCTTTGCCGGCTAAATTCCATTTCACTGCTGCCCATGAGTGATCCTTGCAAGAGATGAGGTCAATAATAGTAGCATAAGCTCACTGGGTCCCACTCAATCAAGGATTCCAACAGTGGTGGTGAGACCACATTCATCAGGGACTGGGTAATGCCACTGTATCCCATTTGTTTCTCCAGGCTGTCCTTCACCTTGGTAACAAGTTCCTCATATTAAAGGGAATCAGAGTTGTTTCTGTTTCCCTGATTAAAAAGGCTGGTAAGATACTAATAATGGTCTTGTTCATTTACCATCCAATTCAGGGGAGAGGTAAAGGCTAGCTATTCTACTGCCTTCAGGGTTGATTGATGATCATAGTAATTTCTCATAATCATTGTATCAAATAAGACTGATAATATCCAAATACAGTTTATTTATACATGCTGAATACATGAAACTGCTCATTTTACCCAAGACGAAGGTACAAGTATCATTTCACATAGTAAATTTAAGTAAACAAACTATTGCCTTTAGTGATCCAAAAAAGGCCATATGAACATAAAACACTCACATATAAAGCCTGAAAACAAGCTAAGCATCAGTTAGCCATAGTGGAATGTACTTGAGGACACCTGGGAAATAATGTAACCTCAGGAATTTGCTAGACTGTTTCTATTGAAGATGACTGCATCAGTTTATCCCTAAAGGTAAAAGACAGCTGAAAATAAATGGAAGCTAAGAATGTCAGCAGAAAACAAACTTCTCCTGAAATTCATGTTGGAAATTACTTAGTTTTACTGGTCATGCTTACCACTTAAGAGATGTTACATATGTCTTAGTTTTATTTTTAGGGTTTATGTTATTTACAAAAAGGAATTAAAGTGACTTATAATGATGCACATAGCATAGTAGAAATAATCAAGAATAATTAATAATTAAGCAGATGGAAAAATGACTGGGAAAATAAAATGAAAGCAGTAGAAAATATTTGTGGCAACACAATTACCAAATGTATGTGTCAAATTTGACATAAAACTTTCTGACAGCCAATAAGTGAGCACACATATGATTCATGGCAAGTATTAGATTTTTCATAATATTGAAAAATGTAAAAACAGCTGTATAGACTCATATTTCTGAGACAGAAGCTGTATTTTTAGATGAATTACTTATTGGACACTTGCCTCTGCTAAGCACTATCCTATACACTTTTCACAAATTGATACCATCTTCATAAAAACCATAAACAAGTGGTATTGTTGCAACATCCATCTCACAGATTAGGAAGTTGATCACTGATAGCAAATGGCAGGACTAAGCTTTTGGAAAGAAAATACAAGAGTTGAGATAAGAAACCAAGCATTCTGGCCCCAGAGTCCATCCTGTTAACCACTATATTTATAATAAAACCCAAATGATAATAATTCAGAAATGAGTTCTATGCTGTCGCCCCCTTGCATTGCAAGGCCCTTGGCATTGGACCAAAGCATAAATCCAGAAAATGAATTCCAGAAAGTGAAAGGCAGTGACCTGGTATCTAGTGCTTTGTTCTTTTGGTGGAATTCAGAGCTAGGATTTTACAAAGAGCTTAAAAACTTCAATACCTGCAGGGACCAGGCAGGTTGTCTAAATCAGTGGCATAAACCAGGTAGAAGAAAAAATGAAGAAATGATGACAATGACTGAAGGACGAACTGTTTCTCAGCTCTTGACATTGGCTTCTATTCAGAAATAGTGCTGGTGTGGGTGGATATTTTCCCCTGGGAAATCCAGATTATGCACAAATTTTATAATCCCTATTAAAATGTAGTGTGTGTGCGTGTGTGTGTGTGTGTGTGCGTGTGTGCGTGTGTGTGTGTGCCTGTCCACAGGCTTGACTTCACCTAGAGTCTCCAGTGAGTGACACCTATTTTAGCATACCTTACATAGCTGTTTATAAATGATAATCACATCAATATCTGAAGGGAGCAGTGCATGTTAGTAACACGGATCACCAAAAATCTTGTTGCCCTTGACCCCCTGTCCCTGCTAGGAAGGGAGGAAAGGACAGTCCCCTCCCTCCTCCAGTCTCCTCCTCCCTCTTCTTCCCCACACACCATTTATGAGAATCACTGACTCAACAGACATGGATCTCCTACTTTCCTCTCAGGCAATTCTCCATTACTGCTTGTTTTTTCTCTGTCAACTTTACAAAAACATTGAGAATGGCAGTTTTAAATTATATTCATTGTTAAGTAGCTAGTACCTATAAGGCAGCTATTATGGGCTGCCAAGTAAATGCAGAGCCAGTGTGAATTAAATAAACCTCTCTTTATATTATCTGGTGAAGTTCTTGCTGACTACCCAAACTCATTTTCCTCAGATGTAAATCAGTGGGACTGTAAACTCATAAGCAAAACCAAAGCTTTCTTCAGAATGTAATTGTGGATTCATTTGGCGGGGAGAGAAAGGGAGAGACAAAGACAGACAAAGAGAGAATGAGTTTCCATGATTTTGTGTCATAAATCTGACATAGTTTCAGTCTTAAAGACTCCCTTTATCCTACTTTTTAGCCACTATTTTCCCTAAATCAACAATACAGCAGTTGGTCTTAGAGAAAACTATCAAAATATCTAAAACAATGGGAGTAGTTGAAGTAGGTCTATAATATTTACAATATTCAAAATATCCCAAGATACTCCAGTAACAGCACAGGAGCTAATAGCCATGACATGAATTTAGTCCAAGTGTATCTCTGCTCTATCTAATCTTAATGCTCTCTCTCAACTGCACCATTTCCAATCATAAATAAATTTGCTAAAGTTTCCCCATGAAAAGCTCCCCAATACAATAAAATGTATACATTACTATGAGAACAATAGCTCTCGTGTGGCATTGCTTTCTGCTGAGAACTTCACACTGCAAGGATCAAGGAAAACAACCTAGTGAACATCAGAGAAAAGTGCAATATGGTGGAAACAGGAACTGAAAGAGGAATCAACACTGTTTGGAAAAACTGAACTTATTATTTTAACACATGATGATCCCTAAAAGAATGAAGGACTCCAGACATGTTAGGGAGGAATGGAAGGTGCAGTTACCCTAAAGAATACCTTGGTTTCATCATAATCATCCC
>PVJX010040323.1:0-15251 GCA_004027295.1 Dolichotis patagonum | reverse complement strand
AAAAAAAAAAAAAAAGATCGTGTGCTTTGCATGCATGAGGTCCTGGGTTAAATCCTCAGCATCCCACACAAAAATAGTTATCTAACTTCTCTGACAACCTAGTGTTAAAATAAGCCTTTAAAATAAGTATTAACTTGCACAATGGCATGGTTTAAGAACTGATGAACTTGGCATCTGCTACACTAGGGTACAGCACATCAAGTCATGCAGTTCACACTGGCATGCTTCTTATGTAAGGATGCTTATGTTCTGTTACATAAAAAGAAAGAAAAATGCTACACTTCTAGGAAAGTGACCAACTGGGAATCACTGCAAATATGTTCCAGCCAGTTAATATTTAGGGAATGTCCTGCCAAGAATACACGCAACAAGACCAGTAAGTTACCTTATTTGGCCTACTATAAAAATGTGAATGTTAATTTTAGGGAAAAAAAATAATTTTTGTGCTAAAAATATATTGAAGTCAGGAAAGCTGTTTTCAGATCTATTGGAAAAGCTTCACTTTAGAGACATAAAAAGCTCACAATCTGTCATTTTCTATGATTATACTATACAATTTTTAATTGGGTAAGTTTTAAAAGTAGTGGGGAAAATACTTTCCTTTTAATGTTAAGAAACTAAACACGAACACAGATAACCTCTACTGCTCTAATACAGAAAAAGTTCACACTCGGTAGCCTAACACTTAAAATGCCTCATAAACTTGACCTGTTTGAGCCCCAGTGTTTTCCTGGAAATACTCATTTACCTAGAAATCGTCTTCTACTTTAGTTCCTACAAACAATTGTTCAAGATTTTCCTTCTTTCCTGATATTGGAACAAATAATAACTCACATGCAGAGGTTTCTCCACTTAATAAAAACAAAATTTTTTTTTTCAAGGCCTAGTTCAAAACCATGTCCCCCTCCCCAAAGCCTTCCTGAAACATCTCCGGGGCACATGGGCCTTCTCCTGGCCTCCAACAGCGGCCATTGCATTTCTAGTACAGGACAGGAAGCACTGAGGGAATACTGTATCTCCACTACTCTTGTAAATTCTAGATCTCTTTACTCCCTCAATTACCCTGCACTGAGCTTTGAACAACAACAAAGATTCAAATGTGTCTTAAATGAGTAAGAAAATTATTTTTTGAATCTATGCACAGAAAATTAAAATGCTTTTGATTTTCTGTGCATAGGTGTAAAACTAAAATTTTACATGAAAAAAGAATTCTACTTTACTGAAAAAAAAATGAAAGCTGGAAATAATTTCACTTGTATTGCCATAAGTTTGCAGATTAGGGCAGATTTGTAAACTACATTTTGTTTTTTACTTGAAACGCAAGAAGATATATTTTGCCTATTTTTCAACATGTTACTATCCACGTATTTCTATCACTTGGGACAAGATATTTAAAAGGAAAAAACAAAACAAAACCAGAATGAATGGCATTTCATTTCCTTGTCTTCCTTGACCTTCTAGTAATGATGTGACCTATTCCTTTTTCCTGTTCAAATACAAACACAACAGGGAGAAGAGCACCAAAACTAAGATCTGATGACAAAGCTAAAGATTGTAATTTTAAAAAATACTGACATGAGACAATTTTGGTGGGGAAAATATAATGGCTATGACCATGTACATTCAAGAAGTGGTCCATCCTGAATGAAAGGAAGCATTTAATAAAATACTGGCTTTCACACTAGACTGGAATTATATAAATTCATCAGAAAATCAGTACTCTCCTCAAAATGGAGAAAAGATATTTGAATATAAAAATAAATCAACTAGTTTTTTACAAATGCAACATAAAACTATAACTTGGAAAAAATCAAGAAAAGTGATAACTATAAGACACAAGAATGTAAATTTCTCTCTTTTGCTTATAGAGTTAAGTTGAAAAATGATCAACTGCATAAGTACTTCTGACTATTCTATCTATGTATGTGTATCTAGAGAATTTATACTAAGTGCACAGGAAGATAAAGTAGAATGTATTAAATGAGTTAAGCATGAGTAAAGAACAAAATGATAGTTTCAGGGATGTCATAAGACAAGTAGTAAAGATGTATATATTTTTTAAAACATTAAATATTAGGACAAGGGAATTTCATTATGGACTAATCAGGTAAAGTTTTATCAAAAAGTGGGACTTGAACCTTGAAGAACAGTATTTCTATTAATATAAGCCAAAAAATTAAAACATATATAATTATTTTCAAATAGTACCAAAAATACTAGCCCTGAGAAGAAAATAGTTTCAGAATTATGATCAATGAAAACTTCAGAAATTGAGATAATTTCATTTGCCATGTGCCAGGCATCATGCTAGGCACCAGTGATAATGCTATATGCAGGAGACAACCAGTCTTTGTCCTAACAGAGCTCGCTGTATAGCAAGGAAAATAGAAAACAATTACCTCAGATAATTTAGAATAGTAGGAGTACAGACATATGATTAGCTGGGGGAGGGGAATTAAGTATTCCCAAAACTTTAGAAAAGACAATGCCAGTCCAAGGAGACCTTCTGAAGTCAAAGCAGAAAAGCAGCCAGCAGAACTACGCGTATGCTTTGCATTCTTTTGCAAGAAGAGTGAAGTGACGCAATATGGAAGATTTGGTTCAATCAGTCTATCATTAGTTTGCACCACTCCTAATTCAACTGTCCAGTGGGCCCCTCACCTTATAACAATGACTGTAGGTGAAGACTAGGATGAATGAAGTAAACAGTAATTAGGGCAGAGATGCATAGGATCAAGACAGCTCTGCCTTGGAACAGTCAGGTGAGCCGTCTTGGGAAGGCCCCTACCACAAAGCATACGGTGAGGAGAAAAAGAATTTGCTGATGTATTTATAAATGAAATGAGTCTACATGCTTGAGAGCGCTTCAGGAGACCATATTTACCTGTCTTCTCAGACCGTGGCAGACATGAAAATGAGCAGTGGATGGCTAGGCTTCACAGCCACGTCTTGCTGACTGGACTCCACAACCTAAATGGAAGACATATTGAACCAAGGGGAGAAGCTTCCACATCAATACCCTGCTTGCTCTTGCTGTGCTTTCTAAAACAC
This sequence comes from Dolichotis patagonum, assembly GCA_004027295.1. Lineage (NCBI taxonomy): Eukaryota > Metazoa > Chordata > Mammalia > Rodentia > Caviidae > Dolichotis > Dolichotis patagonum. The sequence goes on along the minus strand of PVJX010040323.1, from coordinate 12,200 downwards.
AAGAAGGGTAGGCCTCTTCACTGCAGGGAACAGAAATACTCAGTGACACTCAAGACTGCCTAGTGCTGTGTTAGGGAAAGTGCAGGGTGATTTGGAAACACACAGCAAAAACACTTAAACTCATTCTGGAGAAGCCAAGAAGCTGTTTTAGCAAAGTGCATGTAACAAGTATTTCTCCCCTTGGGAACAACATGCGCTAAGGTCCTAATGTACCAGAAGAGTTCCATGTTGCTGAACAGACAGTATGACTAGAGAACAGGGAAGGAAGCAGACTGCAGTGAGTGGACCTGGGTCATGAGGTCATCTTGGAGTCTTGATTATAGGCAAAGGCACTGAAGCCTGCCAGTGAGGCTGGAACAAGGTGTTATTTTGTAAGAGGTATCTTTCTAGGTACTCCTGAACATGCCACGAAGATAAGAGGGATGGGGAACAGGGGACTGATCAACAAAAGATATACAGAGAAACGAGTTAAGATGACTCCATGATTTGGGTTTGGAAAGTTCTGTGGATTCATGTTTTTGAAATGAACAAAAGAATATGAAAATAGATAAAGAGAAGGAAAAAGACAAGAAAAAAAGGAAGAGGGTTCCCTTGTTGTAAGTTGAAAACTTCTGCTGTGCATCAATCCCATCCTCTCTTCAACTTTGAAATAGGAGACAAGTATTTGAGCACCTCAGTGCTCAGACAGACTAATGTGACTGCCCTTAACAAAGTCTAGCTTACCCTGAAGATCTGGTACTACATCCGCCAACACTTCCAGTTTGCAGATCAAATAAATGTTTCAGGGGTAAAGAGCATTCTTGATTTATTCCAGACTCTCGGATAAGCGCAGACTTTGAAATAGGCTGCCTAAGGTCAAATGCTGACTTTGGTTTTCATTAGCTCTTAGGCAAATTACCTAACTGCTGCCTTAGTTAGCTTATCTGTAAAATGGATATAACAATAAAATAGAGACCTAGAGACACAATAAAACTGGTGAATACCAAAGACAAAGTGAAAAAAATGCCTTCAAAACAATCATTTTGAGAACGTCAGATGTCAAAAGAATGTGGAATTACATTTTTAAATAACAGACAATAAGTATGACCCAGTGAAGGTGAAATAAGGTTAAGATGGAGAGTTTCCAACTCACAGACCCTGAATAAAAGAATCAAAAGATTTGCCTTCAACAGAAAACTGAATCCAGAAGAGAGGAGGATATCTAAGTCAAAGGCATTTGGAGGAATGCAGAACACTCCCCAGTTCTGGCTGTTTCTTCCACATTTTGTCTCTAGAAGGTCTTAGTGACTCGTATAAGCTGTACATTTACTATACTGACAGAACAAGTTTACTACTTGTATGTTATATACATGTGAGGCAGGTAAATAGGTAATTCATTACATTTGCGCATGCATGGCAGGGACCTCCATCAGGGAAAATGTGCTATGGAGAGGCTGAAGAACAGGCAAAAATTCCTGCCCTTACGGAGTTTATATTCTAGTGGGGGCAGTAGACAGCCATGTAAAGGAAGTCTAAAAGTGACCCAAAAAACCAACTTCCCCCCAAAAAACCAAAAACTCAAGTAAGGTAGCGGGACAGCAAGCGTTGAGAGGCACTGAAATTTTGGATAGAAAGGTATAAAGGCCCCAGCAAAGACGAGCTGGCATGTCATAGGATGAGAAGTATTTCAAAAGAAACTGGTCACGAAGATGAGGCAGGCTGAGAGAACGAATAGAAACCTGCCTGCAGGCCACAATTACCACTCTGGGTGGGAAGGGGAAAGAGAAGCAGACAGAATAGTGCTGCTCAGCCCAGCAAGGGCTGGAGTCAGACCACGGGCCTACTAGCCAGGTGGAGGAAGCCAAGAGCACTTTAAACCACAGCCCAGCTGCAGGGAGTGCAGCTAAACCCCTGACCTGCGTCACCGGTGCCCTGAGCAGGCCTCCCCTTTGCTGAACCCATCAGAAGTCCTGGCCCAAGGAAGTCCTGGTAGAATAGGCGGCAGCACACACCAAGGATGTATGGAGGGGCAAACCAACACAGGTGGCAGAAGCCTCAGTCTAGAGGGCCCTTTGAAGCAAGACCAAGGGAAGTGAGAAATGAGTACCCTGGAGAAAAGCTTTCTAGGAATAGGGGCCAGCATGTCAATGGCCCAAAGAAGTGGCAGTCCTGGATGGGCGAAGGATGGCATGAAAGCCACAGGGTTGTAGGGAAGCAGGCAAGGCGATGGAAGAAACAAGGACCAAGAAGTCAATGGGCTGCTAGGCTCTGCAGGCCCGTAGGCTTTATCTTTCACAAGTGAAGCATCTGGAAGCCACTGGAAGCTTCCAGCAAAAGTGGTCAGTCCATGGTTGTACTCTAGAGACCAGGGTGGACCCTGAGACCCACTGGGAGGCTGCTTTAATAGTTCATGTGGGGACGACAGTGGCCTGAGCCTCAGAAGATGGCAAACTGTTTACCTGAAGCCCAGGATTTTGAGGAAACTTTTAAATTGGCTGAATGGAAGTGTTTTTCCTTTAAGATTATTCTTTTATCTAACTAAAATGACCCTGATTTCTTCAACCAGGGGTTCACGATGTACATTTAATAATGTGATAAAGTATGTTCATTACAGTTGGCAGGTAAAGTAACTTTTTTTTTTTTTTGGTCTTTTTGAGACAGGGTCTCACTATGCAATTCAGACTGGCCTTAAGCTCACGTTGTATACCAGGTTGGTCTCAAACTTACAAAGATCCTTCTGCCTCAGCCTCCTAAGATTACAGGCATGGGCCACCACACCCAGCTTAAAGTAACATTTTTTTTAAAGAAATCAATCTAGCAACATGCATCAACAGGCTCAAAAATACACTTTCACCCAGTAATCCTATTTCTAAGAAGAGTATGTTAATACAGTACTGAGTCAAATATACATATGTACATTATTTACTGCAATAAAAAAAAACCTACATTAAGGACAAAATTTATAGTTACATGGGCTGACCACAGGCATTCAAGAAACCTTACAAAAGTTTCATTAGTGTTGGTGACTTTATTTTTGCAACCAGGCTTCTGCTAAAGATACCATAATAATAGAAAAATACTGCATTTTCTAAGACCAAAATTGTGCTGCTAGTGCCAGATACAAAAGCTTCAGCACGCATTCAGCAGAAACTGGTTCGAAGCTCTACTCATGAGAATGATGAATTATTTCCAGCAAGCAAATCAGGTGTTTGGTCAAAGGTATTTTACAAGGTTCATGGGAAAAAAAATAATTAGAAATAAAACTGAAAAATCATGAGTACTGGGGCCGGGGATTTAGCTCAGCAGCTTAAGTGTCTGCCTGGCAAGCGTGTAATGCCAGGAGACATTAATAAGGAGCAGGATGTGTATCTATCGTGAGTTCAATCCCTGGTACTGGAAAAAAAAAACTATGTTTACCTAATTTTAGCTGAACATAAAAACTGAACCCAGGAGTCCACTGAGGAAAAGTAGCTTACAATAAAAATTAGTCATCATGAACTTATAGATAACTAAATCACTTATATTTTAATGGAGTCGTTTTTACACACCACGGCCATGTAGCAGAATATGCTGCCGCTTTTCCCAGCGAGTATACTTCAGTTTGTTAGGTGCTCTGGCATTTAAGGACTTCCACAGATCAGGGCCTAATATTCTGGGAATAATCTCAATCAGTACCCACTGTCCTAAATAAATCTGCCTCCAAGTTTTGGATGTCGTTTTGGTGTTTCTGTTTGCTATTACAGCCAAAGTCTAAGAAACATGATGTATTTTTTTCTTTTACAAAGGAATAAATTTTTTCTCAATACTTAAATTTCATTTGTAGGCTCTCTGTAGTCAGTCCTTTATAATTCATAACGAATGCAGATTAAAGATATAAAGTTATAACAAAGACTAGGAATTAGATCAGCTTATATATACATTCATAGAATCATAAAAGGCCAAAACCTAGCAACAATAAACCCCTTCAATGCACAGATAGGAGAAATGAGACTCAGGAGTTAAAGGTAGAGTTCAAAGTAACATTTAGCAACGTGGCAGAGTCAAACCTAAAACCAGTCTTCTGGAGTGCTCACAAGTGGACTTCCTTAAAGCCTGTGAAATTTTAACTTTGCATTGGCTTTTTTCTTAAAAGAATAAATCCAATATTACTCTATAAGACAAACATCCTCAGAAAATAAAAATTTTACATAGCCCTTTTTTAGAATTTTCATAAAATACATTCCAAATTCAAAGCCAAAAGTTGTCAAAACTGTACAAAACTATAAAGCATCAATACATCTTAAAATGGATTGCAATAAAGAGCGACTGTTTGACAGTGCTTGTCTTTCTTTACCTTTAGTAGTGTCGTACTCCTTTATCATTCTGAGAAAGTTGGAAATTTCTGTATTAAGTCTCTGTTGACATGCTTGTGCTTTCTGGAAAAAGAAAAGGAAAAAAAGTTACATGAATAAAGAATTTTTACATTATTTATGCTTTAATGTTTCTCTCAAAACTTTCATGGGCTGATTCCTTATAAAGAGAAAAAAGGTGAAAAAAAATTCCCTTTGAAATTGAGTATAACATTTAATCAAGTATACATTAATAAAAACATTTAATTCTAAATGCATTCAGCATCTCTCACATGTATAATATAAAATACATTTAATTATCATGCCATGTATACATAAAAAACTAGATTGCTCTGATTTTCATTAGCTTTAATTAAACTCATCAAGAAATTATAAAAACTATATTTTAAATCTATTTCTGTTAAAAGAAAAAAATAAACCCAGATGGTCCTAACATTTGGAAACCACAAGCTGAATTTCATTCAGCAATCTAAGCACACACTACCCACACAAATCAGATGAGTAAAGACATTTTCTTAGTAAGTCAAAGCTTATGAAAAGGTAAAATCAAGTCTAGAAAGCATTCCTGCTTGGAATTTCAGTTCTACATAGATCCCGAAAAACAAAACAAATACAGACTCCGCTGATGGAAGTGCACCCCATCTTACTGCCAATCTGGCAGTACATAACGACAATCAATGTCATTTTCAATTTAGTTTTACATATGATTTCTCTTTAAAGAAGTGGCAAAATAAGCAAGAAATTATAATTGCAAATTTTCTTGGCGAGGGCAACTGAAAACGTTTATTCTGAGAACTTTGACCTTCTAATATCAAAATCATACTGCTGTAATATATTTGGCCTCCTTTGTACTCTGAATCACAACTGGTCCACCATAAAATGTTCTGCTAACCCCAAATTAACCTACTGTAGGTTATGTTCCAAGGTGACAGAGGTGAGCTCCCTTTTCTCCAATTTCACCTTATAAATATTTTAGTGCTTATGAAGCTCCATTCAGCTGCTGCAGAATTATTCATGGTACCACATTAGTGACAGTCAGTGTTCTCCTGGAAACCGGTATTAGTCTCTTTGAGGGTCCTAACAATATTTAAATATAACTTGTTTATTCTTTGGAAGGGTGTGTACTTGTATTGTGCAACTGAAAACACCGGAAGAAGAGCACTGGTACACATGGTAATTTTTTCAGACGTAGCCTGTGAACACAGCTTGAAGGCACGGAAAAGGCAGAGCTGGAAACATGCACTGCAACTAAGTGCCTCACCCATGATTTATTAATAGAAAATCGTCTTTCTCCATCTATGTATATTTAATATTCTTGCTCATATGAAAGTCAATGCCGGTTTTCTCTTTCCCTTCACGGGGTAAAAGTTGGCTAGATTCATAAAAATAAGTATCAGCTTCATTTGCAGACTGTGAATCTGTAATAAAAAATACAGCTTCTGAAACTGTAATTAAAGGTAGGAAACACCCTTTACAGCATCATTTTCAAATACTTGCATAGTATTCATCTTCCCATAGGCTGACAGTAAAAAAAATTTAAAATTGCTTCCTTCATCAATGATTTTGTTAAAAAGGTACGTAATAGGTAAAGTAGAGAAGAGTCAATCTACATATACAGTATTACACTGGTAAATGTATCTTCCGCTTAAACAACTTAGTGTTTAAGTTGAGCAGAGAAGGGGAGGTAATATAAAAAAACACAACACAGTGGCTAATTTGCTATGATCTTCCTTGGTGGTTATTGGTGGTGTTACGAAAACCTGAACATCTACTTAGGAATGTTAATGCTCATGAAATCTTTGTAGAGTCTGCCATGGTGTCTCATTCTTGACTTCTATACCAGTTCACAATGTATCAGGGACTCTGTAAGTTTTACTTTTTAAACTACATACAGTAGCAACGGTCTAATGCTGAAGTCTGAAAGAATTTGAAGTTTCTGCAGGTTACTTGGGCAAAACACACAGAACAAGGATCATAACCATGACAGAGGCTCAAAGGCTGGAAGGCCACACAGACAATCAGGAGAGCCACATGGACAACTCAGGTCTCCTGTGCCCACTTCTGGCCACAGACTTTTGCTGTCAGTTTTGCTTGACTAAAGCTGATGTTAAACTACCTCATCCTGACCTGCGTGGCAGTTCAAAAGTGTGCATCAGTGGAATAGGCAGCATGCAAGGAATGGACAATGTAAGAGACAACTAGTTTTACCATTGGCCATTTAAAGTTCCCAGGGCATTTTCTGGAAATAGGCCCAAGGGAGTTTTTTGAGGTGATAAAAATGTTCTAAATTTTCAGATGCAGGGAATGGTGGTGCACACCTGTAATCCCAGCTCTAGGGAGGCTGAGTAAGGCTGAGGCAAGAGGAACATCACAAGTTCAAGGCCAGCCTGGGATACTTAGTGAGTGCAAGGTCAGCCTGAACTATACAGCCAGACTGTCTCAAGAAGCAAACAAAAAGGAGAGACTTTATATCAACAACTAGACAGGAGTGGTGGTTACACAGTGTATACTGTACAGTGTATAATGTATCCAAATGCATTAAAAATGTAAAATGATTTTATTTTACTGTATAAAAATTTACACCTCAAAAATATTAACTGAAACTTCAAAACTACAGTGTCCAATCCTGGTAAGCTTCCTCTTTCCACAAAACATCATACTGCAAGCAGAGGTACCTAGTATTCCTCCCACTGCCTTCCTCACTCCAGCTAAATCCACTTCCAGGTTGGCCTCACACTCCACCTTACCTCACTCTAAGCTAAGCCAGGGCCCACATATTCTATTTTAGCACTTTCCTGTGGCCCTACCTTATAACTATCTTAACGTTTTAGTTTGCAGCAGGTATACACACAAAAATAAAGATCTAGAGAGAAAAGGCCTTCTCCTTCACATCCCTGATTGCTGTCCTAAAGCCCTTGTTTTGCCACATTCCTAGCCCCAAAGCAACAACTGCCACTTCCTCATCTTATGAGGGATATTCTAAGCTGACAGGAACATGTCTGTGTACCTGTGGTTTTTTTTTTCCTTCCAAGTCATACATATTCGCTGCCCCATTTTATACCTTGCCCTTTGAACTTCCTGTATCTTAAACACACCAGCATATCTAAGTCAGCCTCATTCTTGGACAGATGTACCACTCCCACGTTAATGCCCATGACTCTTTGCATGTATACACTACGGTGAATAATTTAGTCTTAAGGACTAAATGCTGAGTTAAGGCTGGCTAAAACGCTCACTGGCTTTACACACTATAAATGTTAGCGGGCAACAATGTCATGGTTTTAAAATTAACATTTGAACAAAATATTCAAATAAGGAATATAGTACAAGGTACAGTTGAGGCTGGTGACCTAACTGAAAATTTGAAAATAATGCTAAAGAAGAAATCTTTAAAGTTTAATGGTAGGCAAGTTAGCAGGAATGATAACCGGTGAGGACAATGTAAAGTGTTCAACAGAAAAAGATAAACAGTGTGTAAGAACAAATTCATATCCTTATTTTGCCTGTTGCTTTCATTCAAAAGATCTTAAAATTACCATAAAATCCTAAAAAATTATCTGGCAGGTTTTGTAAATCTTTCCAGGGTTATCATTCACTCCATATTGAGAAGATAAAAAGGAAAGGATTTCATTTAAGGAATATCTACTAAAATTTACTTGTTTAAAATGATTTTGACTGTATCCATCTAAAACTTCTCATTTCACCAGTTTTAACACTACTCTAAATGCTCTATTACATGTTACTTTTGCAAAGTCCACTGAAAGGAGTCTCAAATCAATAAATCTCTTTAAGCAGTAGAAAAGTTAAGAAACACTTAAATACCACACCTAATCCATATGCTCTGACATAATCATTTACATTGAAATTCACCATTTGTAGTTCTACCTTCCAAACCCATACCCATTCTCTAATAAACAAGGTGCATTTCAAAACTTTAGCCAGAAACTGATGCTTTTCCACCAAGTGAAAAAAAAAATATACCTATTTCATATCAGTTACATATGCCAATATTCTTCAGTGGACATGGCATCACCTCAGACCAGGGCCTCTCCATTCATTACTGATACTTTACTTCTAAGCAAAAAAGTACAGATTTTTACAGTGGTTTTAAAGAAAACTACTGGCCAGGACATGTGTCACCATGGTTGCATTATTTAAATTCTGAAATGTGTGGTGAAGTCATAAAGGGCAGCAAGTCAAACTATGCCTGCTCCCCCTGCTGGCTGCAGTTTCCAAACAGAATGACAACTGCTCCAGCAATGGCAAGGGTTTAACAGGAAACCACACACATAGGCACTGGTCTAGATCCTTATAACTTACCTACAGAGACCTACTGCTGAAAGAGACACTTCATAAATACCAAGACAATATGCGAGAAAAAGCAATACTAAGTCATTGTTGTCAGAAATCACAATTTCTTTTTTTTTGTATGTCAAACTATTTTTCCCCCCAGGGGACAACAATGGTACAAACATTGTGCACTGTCATCCTCAAATCATTCACCCAGAGCACAAGACATCTGCACTCAATTATTGGAACAATACCAGCACAAATCTTTCTTTTCACCAAACTCAGAGAAATCAGTAGTATAACTGCCTTAACTATTTTTGATATACATATACATAAACATGTTTTTTCTTTCAGCTTTCCACACTAATGAAACAACACAATGTTTACATGTGTGTCTTAATTATTTCACTGAGTATGCTCTCAAATTGCATATAATTACCTATGAAAGTGTCCAGTTTATCCTTCTTTATGGCTGAGTTAGTAATCCATTATATAAAAATACCACCTTTTTTTTTTTTTTGGTACCAGGGATCAAACTCACAACCCTGTGCTAGCCAGGGAGATGTTTAGGCCACTGAGCTAAATTCCCTGCTCCTATATCACATCTTTTTAAACTATTCCTCAGCTAATGAGCACTTAGGTTGTTTTCAAGATCCAGCTATTATAAACGGTGCTGCTATAAATGTGGGTGTACATATATCACTCTAGTATGGTATTTTTAATTCTTTTGGGAAGATACCCAGTAAGGAGAATAGCTGGATGGAATGGGACCTCCAATCCTAGTTTTTTGAGGAATCTCTACACTGGTTTCCACAGTGGTTGTACCAGTCTGCATTCCCATCAATGGTGGAGAAGAGTTCTTTTTCCCCACAGCACCTCCAGCATTTGTCATTGCTTGATTTCTTGATACAAGCCATTCTTTCTGGGGTGAGGTGGGATCTCAGTATTGTTTTAATTTGCATCTCTCAAATGACCAGTGATGTTGAACATTTTTTCATGTATTTATTTGCTGTCTGTAAGAAATCCTAATTTCAAAACCTCATCTCTTAACAAAAAATAATTCTTAATGAAAACCTGCATGATAGAGTTAGATATAAAGACCAGATTATGTTCTATTAACCTGTAAGGATTCCTTCAACTCTGTAGCAGAAAGTCCATCTTCCTCTTCGTCATCAGTCACCTGGTCCTGGGAACAGTAGTGGGTGCTATAAGCAGAATGCTCTTCGATTGCTTCCAGCCAGTTCTGGGACAATCCACGTATTTGAATAAAAGCAAAAAACATGTTTACGCCAAAGAGATAATATGACAATGATCCATAATGCATAAAGTTTACATAGAGAAAATAAATATTACCCCACCACAACCACCAAAAAGAAACAACCACAACTGTCAGGCAAGGTGTAATACACCTGTAATACTAGCACTTGGGAGACTGTGGCAGGAGAATCGCTGTGAGTTCAAGGCCAGCCTGGGTTACACAGCAAGACCTTCTCTCAACCAAACCAAACCAAACACCAACAACTATACTGAAATAACAATACAGGTCTCTTGAAAAATGTTCCCAGTAGTTTTTAAAGTATCATATCCAAGTTTATACATTTGTTCATAGTCAAATTAATTACAGAAATTAAGGAATGAAAAATTTTCATTTAGGGACAGGTTATTGACACTGTTGGAAAAGTTATATAGTAATGGGCCCAGACACAATTTTGCTGTCTTGTGATTAAATTATAAGCACAAGAAACTAAGACTACTTGAAAATGGCCAACTGTCTGGTGCCTCAACTTTTTTTTTAATTTCACAAAACAATCTTTTCCTGAAAAAACAAAACAAAAAAAACTTGTAATACCTGTTGTACTTTTTTCCTCATTTTCTCATTAACATTACTCACGGTCAAATTTAGACATTTTATGAAATGTTAGGATACTCATGTGTTAGGGTTCTTTGCAGAGCCAAAGTTTATCACTTTGGAAAACAGATCATTTTCATCCTTAGAGGATTTATAAGAAAGACATGAGAAGAAATTAAGACAGACAGGTAGAGGTAGATAGACAGATGAAAGAGAAATATGAAGGAGAGGAAAGGCACAAGATAGAAAGAAGAGAAAGAAGAAAAAAGAACAGAAAAGGAAAAAAGAAAAAGAAAGGAAAGTTGGCTGGTCTGTTAGCTGCTCTATGAATACTGCTTTGATTTGAAGAAATACAGATTCTGCATTAAACCACTGTACCATGAATTTTGATCAACTGAATCTCAATTTTTTTACTTGCTGGTGTATTTCCAACTGGTCACAGAAGTAGGCTGAGACTACTATACTGTAAGTATCAGAATACCTGCATTATAGTCTAGGTTTTTTGACTTAGAAGCTGCTTGGTCTTGGGAAATGCTTCTATCCTAAAAGGCAGACTAAATTATCATTTAGCCTTTTTTCCAAAACCAATAGAGGCCCCTCACATTTGAGGAACCAAAATGAAAACAAACTATGAACAGAAGATTGCTACAAGTGCTTTCTGATAAACAATTCTTAAGCCAAATTTTAAATGCTTAACATAATTGTTCCTACTAAAATACTATAATCAACAAGATCTTAGAATAAAATTCTGAACCTATATTTTTCATGTCTTTAAATGTCCTTTAAGTTTTATGAAAGATAAATAAATTCAGACGATTACCTCCCGTGACTGCTGAAGACTATTCTTAGGAACCCTGAAGCCATGAATGGTATCATCGAAGCATTTAATAAAGAAGAGGCAGCTATCACTGGATTTCACCTTAGACAAAGAAATCAGTAAAATCCTAAAATTACCTACAATAAAATTTGAAGTATTAACATGACAATGATACACAACACAGTGGTACCTCTGTTCACAAACTTCATGTTTTACAATGTTGGAGAAGTTGACTGCATTTATGTTTGTGTGGCTGTTTTTGTTACCAGATGTGGAGTTTGTGAACTCAAGCAAAATCATGTTGATGCTTCTGTTTGAGAACCAAATTGTTTGAGAACGAAAGTGTTTGTGAACCAAGATATCACTATAAATTAGAACACTGATAAAATCAGAGAAAAATCATACAGTGATAGTATCATATATACCATAGGTTATCTATGTCAAATTTGGCTTTTATAGTCTAACTCAAAATAAATATTAATAGTTCACTTAGTATGTACCTTTAGATTTATACATTCTATTAAATATAAGTATGCATTTGGACTCTAAAACCCTTTTAAAAAGTGAAAGCTCCATTACCTTCTTTTAGTACTCTTTTGTTATGTTTTGTTTACACTGAAAATGTTTTAGCTTAGCACAAAAGAATGCATAGATAAGGTTAATAAAGATGTGGGAGGGCATCAGGAAGACAGAACGAACACAAATAAACAACCTGAAGCTACAACTCAAACATCTAGAAAAAGAAGAGCAAGCCAAGCCCAAAGCCAAAAGAAGGGAGGAAATTATAAAGATTAGAGCAGAAATTAATGCAATAGAGACTAAGAAAGCAGTACAAAGGATCAATGAATCAAAGAGTTGGTTCTTTGGAAGAATAAATAAAATTGATAAGCCCCTGGCCAACCTTATTAAAAAAAGG
>PVJX010040322.1:0-15263 GCA_004027295.1 Dolichotis patagonum | reverse complement strand
TCTCCTGGATCGATGTTCTCAGGGTTGGGGGCTGGGAGTGTTTTCTTATTTCTCCCTTTAGTCATGTTTTTGGTTCCTTCCATACAAGTGTACAGTGTAATTCCCAGACCCTTTTCTTGTTGTTTAAGGCTCCTCTAGAGGGCGCAGGCTAGGAGCTTTAGCCCTCTTCAATAGGTTATCAGAGATTAGAGTTCACCCAGGGGCAGTGTGCACTAGCTCCTCCCTTCTGGGACAGTCAACCTTTGCAGGCCTTCACTGCATCAGTGTGCACTGATCTCAGGGAAGTAACTGGGTCCCCGCCAGGGGTGTGGCCTAGTTCAAGCAGATTCCACCAATCCGATCGGCGAGGGGAGCAACCAGCTGAAGCCACTTCCTTATGGAGTTAGGGCTGTCCTGCCCAAATCCAACATGTCGTCCCGTCGGTTTCCCCTTTCCCATGGTAGGGTCTTATTCCCATCACTCACCATGTCCCGGAGAACTGCTGGACTGCCCGACCTCCGATTTCAGGGTGGTTGCGGTGGGAATCCACGGTGCCTCTGGGTGGGTCGTGTGCAGAGCCGGTCCGGCGAGCTGCACGCAGGGCTGTTCAGCTCCGCGCTCCAGCGGCTCAAGCCAGTCACTTCGGTGCAGATCGCTTGTCATGGTCAGGCGGGGTCCAGGCGGCTCGAGGAGGGTGCCGCGCTCGCTGATGTTATCTTCACTAATAGTAGCCCCAGGCCCTCATATTCGAGCGGGTTTTCGCACTTCAGTTACTTTCTGGGTTGTGAGAGTCCATCTCTCTCTGTTTGGGTCTCTCCAGGGTGTTTTATTCTGGCATTTGAGCTGTCTCTCTCAGAGAGGGTCTCTCTCCTGCTACCTACCAGTCTGCCATCTTGTGCCTAGTAGGCTTAACTTTTAAAGTAGCTTTTACAAATTTTCTTTACTTATATCTGCCATATTGCTTCATCTCATACAAACGTTTGTTTGTTTCTGAGAGAAAGACATCCAGCTACTCAATACCATGCTGTAATGGAACTTCCGCATAACATGGCAGATGTGTGTGTCACCTCTTACACCCAAATGCCCCAACTTGTCTCGGCTTGCCCACACCCGCCTTGCCTTTCCTTCGTTTTGATGTGTGGTGAATACTTTGGTGGCTAATTGAAAGAGAAACTAGCTCGTCTTATGAATGAAATAAGTCAAAACACTAGTATTGAGCTCAAGGCTTTTACTCAAAGCGTTTAGGACAGCAATTAAAGCTTTCAAATGTTTTTATCAACTTCATACATAATGATTTAGTAAACTCATTTCTTCTATAGACCCAGAGGAAGGCCTACCTCTTTGAAAGTGACTAGTAAAACTGACTTTTCACATGAGCAATTCCTTGGTTTTTCAGGTTTCTGTCTTCCAGGATACAGATATTTTGGCAAATTTGCCAAAGAATCCCTTTTCGAGCCTGGGCTGTTTTCTGCCTAATCTGAGTTGTTGTTATTGAGGCCCCAATTCTGAATTGTTATTACTGAATGGATCACAAGCAGCTATGACTAGCCAGCCTTCTAGTAGCAAGAGAACCTTAGGTGCAAACTCTTAAACTATAACTAGTGTTGTCTTCAACACTTATTAATTCAGATATCAAGAACGCTGATGGGTGCGGGTCATTTCCAGGGGGCATTTGTCCCTCGGAGAGGCCTTCTTAGTTCTCTTTCTGGCCAGCCAGCAGTCATGCAGAGTCTGGTCTCAGACTATCCCTCCACACTGCGTTCATTGTCCCCCCCCCCTTTAGAGCATCACCCTTCTGTATGTCTCCACACTGGACTTTCCAAAACAATGAATTTTCATATTTTTGTGCCAGATATCTATCACATACACATATGGGAGCACACACTCACACTTTTCACACATACATACCAATATACACAGCACGCATATGTGGTACTTTTTTCTCCCACTAAGATATGTTTCTATGAGTCTGGGGACTGAAACTGCCCTGCTCAATGCAATAGCCCCTCAACCTGTAGTAAATACTCCATGTTTGTTGACTGAATGAAAGAGAGGTTTTACTTCACATCAGAATAATGCAATGAGACATTCAGATGTAGAAAACTGTCAATTGGAAAATGGTCTCTATCCCACCTCATTTTGTTGTAGATTCTATTCTGAGTGATAGAACGTTGCAACATTCCCCATGTTGCTGCGGAGTGTGTTATCTGCAAACTTGAGGTTAGGGCATAAAGCAGTGAAGGCTGAAGGTTTGAACTGCATTCCTAATATAAATTCTAGGATTTGGGGATAGGTAATATGTATTATTAGTACAAAATTTGAAGGCACGAAGTTTAGACTTTGAAGAGTAAATTTTCCTTTCATCTTTGTCCTCAAGAATCAGCTCCTTCCCCTGCCCAGACCCCCTACTGTGAGAGGTGTCTACAGGTAAACACCAGTGTGAGCTTTCCCTTCCTCCCACCCTAGTTTCCCTTCCTGTTTGAGCATTGTCTTCCACTTCCGGTTTCTCACACCAGAGAAGCAGTGCAGTATTTGCAAGGGATGCACCTTGACTCCTTAGTATCTGACACACATGTGTAAATACCTCTTTATGAATTGAGTGCATATGTATGTGAGTATATATGCATCGTGTGTGCAGCATATAATTATATACTCTCCTGGGTCCCAGTTTTCTTACTTAGCATTATATCATGCTTTTCAGTAATTGGATTGCATTCCAGTATGTAACAATTGGTTGTATATTTGCTCCTCATGTATTTATTCATTCATTCTTTCTGTTATAGACAGCTGAATTAAATAGAAATTGACACGCAGTCAGAGGGATTGGGCCCTGGAAGACGTCAGCGTGGAAGATGAGACACGCAAAGCCTGGGTGCCATGGTTTGTGTGTAGATGTCCCCGGAAAGCTTCTGCAGTCATAGGTGGGGCTTTCCAGAGGTGGCTGTGTCCCTAGAGTGTGTGATGCTGGAATTAAGGATGTGACCTGGGATGGCTTCACAGTGCAGTGCTAGGATGAAGGCCGCCTGCCCTGGGTGTCAGTGCTAGCCATTCCAAGGACAGGCACTTGGACAGGATATAAGGGACAGAGAGCCAGCTCCTCTTGTTGCTGTGCTGCTTCACTGCTTCGATGTTTGGCTGATTTCTGCCTGCCCTGCTTTGGCGTGTCCTGCCCTTCCTCTGTGATGCCCCTAGGCCATGCCGCCTTCCCTTGGAGCTGTCCAGCTATATGCAGAAACACGCTGTGAGCTGAACTAGGTCTTTCCTCCTTTCACTTCGGGTCTTGAGTGTTGGTCTCAGCAATGAGACCTGTGGCTGGAGGCAAATCTGAAGAGCTGGGCCCCAGGATGGGGATGCAGCAGCCAGGCCTGCAAACCTCCCCAAAGATAGGCAGCAGTTTGAGATTATATGGTAATTAGCACCGCCTGGTTCCATGGGCTCAGATAGGCATCAGACACGTCAGTGGGTGACCAGAACCTGTGGACCCATGCCTTTCTAAGAATGCCTTTCTTCTTTCCATTTACCCTTGGTACAAAACTCATTTCTCTAGTGGATCAATATTAGCTAAGGAGCGTGTACCCTACAGGTTGTTTGTAGGTCAACCCGCGTTGTACCCGTGTTGTAATTTTGCTGTGTAAATTACCCTGAAAAGACCCTCAGGACCACTCTCTCGGGACCCTTCCTGGAAATCCAGGCGCTTTTCTTCTTTTCCTTATTTCCAATAAAACTCTCCTAACTTCTTTTGGTTTGCAATTCCATTTCTTGATGTGAAATTATGAACCCGGCGCATTTGACTCTGACAGGTTGACAGATATCTTTCCTGCATCGTTTTTTTCCTTTCAGAATGTACTCTCCAACATGTGCAGGAAGTATGCGTTGCCATTTTACAGATCCTGAAACTGAGGTGCTAAGAAATCAACTGTGGGCCCAGTTCCACTTTGGTGTGTGACAGATCCTAAATTCGAGTCCAAACTGCAGCTCTTTGGTGGGACGTTGGGGAAATTCTACACTTTTCTCTGTTACAGGAAGAGCTGAAGACCATTGCTCACCCACCCCAGTTTGGATCCACAGTAAATACATTGTTAGGTGTAGAACTTCCTGTGCAAAGAAAATTCTCCTGTGAAATTGTACTGTTGCCCTGCTACGTGTCACCCAGCAGTGTGTGAGGAAGCCGGGTCCTCATCTCACGGTAGTGTACACGGAGAACTTTTTAGTATTTTGCCACCCTGATAGCTGGAAACATGGAATGACCTATATACAGTTTTGGATATATGAGACTGAATTTTTGGGCATCATATAATGAGAAAGTTTTTATTTTGCAACCTTTTCTTAAAAGAGAATAATTTTTTACTTAATTTAAAAAGTAGTCATGAAGTAAGAATTTAGAACCATATAAATATGATTTACTTTTTTGCAACAAAATATCTTCTTATAAAATATCTTTTTATAAAATGGCTATAGAGCCATCATTCACCTAGAAGATATGTTATGTCAGTTAACAGTGACTATGTTTACTTTTATGCTAAAAATAAAATTTGAGATGTGAAATATACCTATACATAAGCCTTTCATTGAATCAAATAAATACTGACTGACTAATGTAGCCCAGTATATGTTCTTACTGGCTGGGTCAGTCTTGTAAAAGGCTTTGTGTGAGTCTAGGCGGACAAGAGAGGGGAAAGTGGGAGTTTGAGGAAGGTGACCTGAATCTCTTTATTAGTAACTAGACACAATTTCTGACTATTGCTTTTAAATTGTTCCTGGATATTAAGAACCACAGGGCCTTACTTAATGCAGTACCTGGAGCCTCTTTTCTTCTTTCTAAGCTCCAGCTGTGCTAACTCTTTTCTGTTCCTCAGAGCCACGCTCTTTCCCACGGAAGGAGGAAGAACTTGCATGTCTAACGCTTACCTTTAGCTGTAGTGCTCTTGCCTCGTGGCCCTGACTTCATCTGCTGGAAGGATCTGATCTCCCTGGAAACCCATTCCACCATCTATGTTGCCAGAGCTTAACTGGATCCACTTGATTGGCCGTGAGCTGCCCAAAGTTGGTGAAGCACACTCGTGCGTGTGTCTGGTGGGCTGCGGAGGTGTGACCCTGCATACCATGCGTCCGGTGCTTCACCTCTCCCCCTCTAGCACCATCCCCCGCTCTGAACCACGCTCCACCGGAAGTCTCTACCTTGGAGCCAGATGATCCTAAACTGAATCTCCTGAGATCCTGAGTCCGAATATACCTCCTCTGTAAGCTGTGGGCGTCCGGTATCCTGTCCCATGGATGGGAAGACTCATGCCCCGTCCAGTCTAAGGTGGCTTCCCTCAGGCATTCTCAGTCTCATTCTCTTTCATTCCGTTTAGGATCGTCACTAGCCAATTGTGACAGTCTTTTTACAATTTCTGTCGTTGTTGTGTCTTCTGCTTACCTCTAAGAATTGAGGGTGAGGGCTTTTTATGTTCTGTTCATGGCCGAGTTTTCAGTGACTGGAACAGTGTTCATTCTCCCTGGACCTCATCATCGGCTCCCTGAGCGGAAAACAGCAGAGAAATCTTGGGTTTGTCTTCCAAAGCACTGATGACGTTAGACCCAAAATAAGAGCACGTAACTTTTAGTTTGTTATTTCTTTTGAGTTCCAAAAGTGTTTTAGTTAGTATTTCTGTCACTGTGTGAAAATACATGAGAAAATCAACTTAAAGAAGAAAGATTTCTCTACCTCACTGTTTCAGAGACTTTGGCCATGGTTGGTTGGGTGTGTGATGACACAGAGCATAATGACAGGAGGGCATGGGGGGGCAACGCTGCTCACCTCATGGTGACCAGGAAGCAGTGAAAAAGAGGAGGGAGAGGGAAAAGAGGGGGAGGGAAAGGAGGAGGAGAAATGAGAGGGGAGGGGATAAAGGAAGAGGAGGGGAGGGAAGAGGAGGAGAAAAGAAGGAAGAGGAGAGGAGGGGAGGAGGGAAGGAGGAAGAAAGGAGAGGAGAAGGGACGAGAAGAGAGGAGAGGAGAAGGGAGAGAGGAGGGAGGGGAGGGGAAGAGGGAGTTCCTCCAAAGATGTTGTGCTAGGTATACTCCTCTCTGACCAATAGGTATTACTTGTTTCTAGTTTTAACTCTGGGTGTGTTTAATTTGTGTGTGTGTGTGTGTGTACACATGCACGTGTGTGTGGCGTGTGTTTCACTGTTAAAGATGTCGTGTTTCTCCACTCCTTGGCTCATCCGTCACTCCTAAAATCTGTTCTGCTTGTGGCAAATTAATCTCTTACGGAACTGACCCTCATCCTGTTCTGCTTCTTTGAAGACTTTCCTATGTCTTTCTCCTGCACAGGAGCTCAAGCCACTATGCGGCTGGACCCTCCTGGCCTCACCTGCTCCGTGTCACACTGCAGTCCCTGGTGTCAGTGCACACTTGGAGCATATCCCTGAGTGTGCACCGACACACTCTCCAGAGCCGCACTCTGCTTTACCACTGCGCTGACGTGTGCCCTGTCCATGGACAGAAATCCCTTTCCCTTAGAAATCCACTTCTCAAATTTGTTCTCATCCCAAGGCTGGCAGATAAGAACACTGACATTGAAATTAATTGAAATTAACTAAAAATTGAAAACTCAGTTCTTTATTAATATTAGCCACGTGGTGAAGCAGTAGCCACGTGAACAGTCACCCCTGGGCGCCGTGTGGCACTACGTCAGTGTAATGTATTTCCATCATGGTGGAGGAGTCCATTGGGCAGGGCTGTTCTGCGTTTCATTACAACTTCCATGGCCACTTAAAATTACACCCCTTGAAAGTGGTTTTGACGAATTCAGCCTGGCTAGGCTGTGAGGCTTTTTTATGAGAGCACAGCTCGGTTTTATCTTTTTTTCCCTGTGTACTAGCTCGGTAACTACTTGTTGAGTAAATGCACGAATGAGTAAATTGAAGAATTCTTCCCAGCTCTTATGCTGTATTCTTGCTCAATGGGCCTTTGGGGAAAAGGCTGGAGGCTCCATACTTTTGTCTGTGTCCGTTTTGAGCATTCCGTTTGGATGAGACTCTTATTGTTTACTTGTCACCTTTTGCTTGGGGCTGACATTTCAGAATCTGTTGCCTCATTATGGGAAGGATGGCAGTGGCTGGGCTTCCACTCCGGCGGGCAGTTCAGGCTCCTCCTGGGTCCCTCACCCCAGGACGGATGCAGTCCTGTCCCAGGTCCAGGAGTGCTGTTGACCAGTGTCCTGCAGCTGAGCAGCTCACTGGTGCTCAGAGAGTCACCTGGCCAGAGACCGTGCACTCTTGCTGAAGGGCACCCCTTGCTTAATGACTGCTCAAGTTTGGGGCAAGCCTGCCAACTTCTGAATTCGGGGTGAGAACAGAGGGTCTTCTGATGCCATTGTGAGAATATGTCTCAGCCAGTTCATGCCCTTGACTCTCCAAAGTATTGATCCTTCGCCCTCTCCCCAGCATGCTCATGGTCCTACACATGCTCTCCTAGTTTTATAAAATAGAAATATGATGGCTTATTTCATTATTTATATTATTGAGTCTTTTCAACAGACTCATCTCTTCAACCAAAGAAGAAAGTAGTTTGAAGTTGGATGGGGTGGATTTTCTGCATCAACTCTTTTGCTCTGAGAGGAAAGTCTCAGAGGAAAGGGGCTACCAGAAAGAGTAGAAGAGATTAATGTGCATAATGCTTGAGTTTTGGGGGAGGCCTGAGGTCCTGATTACAGCCCTGTTTATACCATCGTCAAAGGGGACTTCCCTGCAAGCCAGGGAAAAGGAAATGCACGAATCAGTAAATTGTCAGTGGATTTGATTCTGCTTTCATCCTCTTGGGAGATTTCAGCTCAGTTACCAAGAGGAGACAATTTGATTCCTTTTCCCCTTATAACTGTGGATTCTTTAGGCAACTATGAATTTCTGGGGAACACTTGTATACTCAGTGGAGAGACAGAGTTATAAAGTTATGTTGAATGGCAGATGTTTTGAGATTGATTAAGGATTTAGAAGGGAATACATTTCCCAGGCTGCTGTGCTACCTCTTAACGAATTTGACAATTTCATACACATAACTAAAGGACTTTTTACCACACGGAAAGGAGTTTCAGAAGCTAAATTCATTTTAGAGAGATGGACTCAGGTTCAAGTGTGTGTAAGGGAGATCAGACACTTGATTGGCCTTTAATTTGGAAGAAGATAGATGAAACTGAGTACTTCAAGATCAAAAATTCTTTTACTAGACTAATTGTCTCAATATTAACTCAGAGAATGGGTCAGTTTTCTGCAAGACAAAGTTGTGTATTCTAGTGGATTTGTAATCATGATTTTAGATAGGCATTAGACACATAAAGTTGAAAATAACAGTTTTTCATTTTATCTTCCAGTGGTTCAGAGCACTGAGAGCAGCTTTGGCTCATTAGTTGGAGAAAAGACCAACAGAGAGAGTATGAGTTATATTAAAATTACTTACTAATCTGTGACCTAGCAAGGCATGCAATAAAGACTGCATTACATTTGAAGGATAACATGTTAAAAGAATAATGTCAGTTCAGATTTTGAAAGCAGGGAGAAGACTAAGGAACTAGGGTAAATCAACATTCATAATGCAAAGAGATCTGCAATCAGTTATTCTGAATCTTTCACTTTACTGATGGGGAAACAGCGAGGGATTTCATGCATTTTCCAGGGCTCCAGTTTCACAATCATATTGTGCAGCTATAAAGTCTGTAACACTGACTAGGAACAAAAACATCTGTGAAAAGTGGCAGACTGATCTCTCTGTGTCACTGAGTCACTTCTCCTTTGGACACATCACTTAACCTCTCTTAATTTCAGTTTTCCCGTTGAAATGGAGTCCTATATTTCCTATCTTACAGGGATGTTGTGCAAATGAAGTAAGAGAATTGATGTAGCTGGTAGGTTATTTGAAAAGTGGATTCTGAAGCTGGAACTCTGGTGGATCTTTTGCCCAGATTCCTGAGCTGACCACATGGCCCTTAGTGAGTCAGTGGGTAAACGTGTCAGACCAAACCAGGAAGAAGGGATGGTGTGCAACACTTAGGCTACACCTGCTGTCAATTTAAAGTATCAGTTTAAATAATCTTGCATTCAAATACCTATTTTTAATATTGCTATAATTAAAGTCTACACTCTTGTTATTAGGGTGCTGGTAGGGGGTATTGTTTTAGTCTGTTAGTTCTGCTCAAACAAAATGCTATAGACTGAGTGAGTTAGAAAGGAGGGAAATTTATTTCTCATGGTTCTAGAGACTGGATGTCCAAGATCAAGCTTCTTGCAGGTTTGTGTCTAATGAGGATCTGGTCTCTTGCTGCAACCTCTTAGAGAAGGAATGCCGTGTCCTTATGTGGTATGTAGAAGGTGAAAGGGTAAAAAAGGACAAAAAACCCCAATACCTGCTTCCTTCTTACCCTGCTGTAAGGTGCTAATCCAATCACGAGGGCAGAGCCCTCATCTCCCAATCACTTCCCTAAAATCACATCTCTTCCTGTTGCTGCATTGGGCATCAGCGAATTGTGGAGGAGATACTAAGATTCAAACCGTAGCAGCCATCTCTTAAATGGAAGAGAGGAAGTTTGGAAAGTGATCCAATCTGTTTAAGGTGAAAATCACCCATTCATGAATTTGAAGTCTTCATGACTGAAGGCTGGTGAACTTGAAGGCTTTATTCTGCCTCCTTGCATTACTGTAACTTGTAGAAAATTGCCCCAACGTATGGTGACTATGTTAGAAAAAAAGAGAAGTTCTGGTAAAAATGTTTCTGCATGGGTAAAGAAAAATGACAGGAGGAATGCTGTTCAAGAGCATAAAGTAGCTGTGTTTTACTTTGAGAAGTTGGAATAGTTAGAGATAGGTGAGTTGAGTGATGATTTGCTATTTTATTATTCTTTTTTATTTATCTGCCTGCTTTTGAAATTATATATTTGATTTTACAATGTACATTCATATCTTCTGTAGTAATAAAAACAAATATTATGACCCTAAGTGGACAGGGGCAAGGAGCAATGGAAGGAAATGAGAGTTTTGTTTGATTTAAATTGTATTGAAAACCTGTTCTCTGTGTGATAAGGACATATACCCATATATTGTGTTGTCCTGAAAAAGTGGCCAATAATACAACTGACCTTTTCTTTAATGTGTCTACTGGGACCTTGAAGAGTGACAGACCAGTGCTCATCCATATGCAAATTTATCCATGTGTCATTTTCACTGTGTATTTTCCTTAGCAGGAGAGGTACCTTGGCACCTTTGCATAATTCCTGAGGCTTCCTCAGAGTCATTATAAGACATCCTGACAATCACAATGAAATTTATCTTCCTTTAGTAGCCATTATTAATGTCATTTTAATTAAGAGCATTGATAGTGCAGAGTTTCGGTTACATCTCCCTCAGTGTCATAAATTAGAATATTAAATTGTCTCCTTACATATCTTACTAAGTTTATCAAGGGAACAGTGGCAGCTCCAGTTAGAGAGAGACATGGCATTTGGATTCACATGCTCAAAGACTTAACTATTCCATGTTTGAGGTTCAGTGGTCAGATTGAGCAAAACTGGGAAGGGAAATTGGGTCAGATTTTCAGAGTAATTCAAGCTTATCTGAAATTAAGTTTATCTTAATAATTTTGTTTAGTTCCAGTGTTTCTGTGTCACTTTGCAAGTGCTGGCATTTGTTCCTGTGTAGTAAAATTGCATTAAACTAAAATGAGCCAGGGCCCTGGTGAACTGCATAAATTGTGTAACGAACAAACTTTATTTGGGCCAGAAAAAGTGAGGGAGGGAGGATTGTGTCCCTTTGAGCTTATTTGGTAAAGCCTTCTTTCCAAAAGTAATGTTTTATAGGTTTTGGCTTTTCAGTGAAATACGAATTTTTCAGTGGAAGAAATAAAGTCATCTAATTACCGTGTCGCTGCGGTCCACTCTCTTGCAGACGTAGAAATATAAAAATAGTGACAGGAGCTATGAGCTCTATAAATCAGTACTTTGGGTTTGGACTGGGTAATCATGGGATATTTAGTAATAGATGGTAGCTTAACTATCAAGTTACTCAGGCAAAGCTCATATCAAGAAATTCTTTGCTGGTAGCTACGACTCTCATTTTATGGTGAATAAGTTGGGGTCAGGGCACTGACAAGACTTGTTCAAGATTCGGTGATCAAAGAGATGAGCTTAGAGGCTTCTACTGATACCCTGTAGCCATAGCAGTTACTACCTTGCACTTGAGCCATTTGGAGGGTAGGTCCCTAACTGGGAGGTGCTCCTCTTTACTTACATTGTGTCTAGCCAGTTAAAAAGGACCTCCAAGTGTGTTGGTAAGGCTAAGCCACAGATTCATTTACCAAAGGAATACAAACAAGACCCCGTTTGTTTTTATTGTTAACCACATTATTTGACTAAGGGGCAGTAATACATAACAGTTAAATAGGGGTTTGAGTTCAGGCTCACTCTCATACCCCATATCCTTTACCTCGTTTGTTTTACGAGGAAGTTGAGGCTTGGAGGGAATGCAAGAGTTTTTAGAGATTGCAGACTAGGAACGCGAAGAACAGGAGGTGCAGATACATGTCCCTTTTTGCTTAATCTTTATTTTACCATGTCCGCTCCTTGTTACTTTGTCTCTTATTTTATTTTCGCACTGCCAGGGAATGAAGGGTCTCACACATGCCGGTCAACTATGCTTTTTATTTTGATGTCAATGGCAGGACTAGCTGGATACCTTGATTTTCTACTGTAATATTGTCTTTTTAAGATTTTATTCTTGAATTTTAATTACCTGAGTCTGCCGAAATTAGAAGAAACTCCAAAACAGAGAATAACTAAATAATGGACTTTAAGGAAACCTGAGTCTATGGTCTAGAGCTGACTTGAAAGCAGCGGAGGTGACTGGGGATGTGGCATGGTGGCAGAGCCCTTGCCTGGCAGGCCAGAGGCCCTGGCTTTGGTCTCCAGCTGGGTAAGGGGACGGGCAGTGGAAGCGTGCAGCTGAGGTGTCTGATCAACCTTTATGGGTTAATCTATTGCTGTAGAAAAATACACTAAAACTAAAATTAGTAACATTTTCAGAAGAATTTTAATTACAGGATCATCTCATTCAAGACAGGAAAATAAATCTGAACACTGGAAACCAAGAGAATGGGAAAGACCACGTGAATTCCAACAAATGCTTCCTTCTTTTTTGTACTGGGAATCGAACTCAGGACCTCACGTTTGTCAGGCGGGCATCGTGCTGCTGAACTATACCCCTCCCCTCTTTCCTTCTTTTTATTGACATTCTATTGCTGGGTTTTCCAATATTTACCTTTGTAACAAAATTACATGAACCTATTGCTCCAATAGAAAATCGTTTCATTATATCTGTTTTCATTTTGCCGTAAACATAAAAATTTTCCTTGGTTCCAAATAATAAATATTCACAATATCATATTCTGTCTATGTTTTTAAAGACAATCAGTCCTCCATATCCCTGGGTTTTGCATCCCCAAATTCAACCAAACATGACTCTAAAATATTTTTAAATATATATTGAACTGAACATGTACATACAATTTTCATGCAATTATTCCTTAAATAATACAGAGCAATAACTATTTATTGGGCACTTGCATTGCATTGAGTGAAAAGTGGAAAATGAAAAAGTAGATGTCATCATGGAAATTGCCCATTGATTTGAACTAATCCAGAGTTGTATTGCTTTTGTTCCTTACTCTTACGGAAAATGGAGAAATAAGGCAGTGTTTTCCAAACACTAGTCATTCCCACGTCGCCTTCACAGTTTTTTTCCAATATGAGGATGGCTCGACTGCTACTTATCCATTATTGTTTCGTGAAAATTATTTATGTTTATTTCTGTTGGGATTTTGTTGCAATACTCTTGAAAAACTGTGTGTTGAGCTGTGTGTTGAGATTCTACTCAGAACCACCTGGGGATATTTAATAAGGGAGTCTTTGGAGCAGAATTGCTTGTTTCACAGTCATGGCGGTGGATTTACAGGGCCTGAGTGTGTCTGGAGTGGAGGCTGTCATCTAAGATGAAAACAGGCGTAAAGTGGGAGGAGTCAAAGCCTAACTGGAGCCCACGAGGATGGGCTGGGGCGTCAGATTCACAAAGTTGCTCATCCAGTGGCTCCAACAATGGGGTGTCTTGCTGAAAGAGGGTGCCTGTCATTAAAGAGCCCCCAGGTTCAGCTCCTGAGGGGCAGTGGAGAATCTGTGCAGGAGCTGAAGAAGCCGAAGCCCAGCTACTGCCCATGTCAACCCAGGGAGCCAGCACACAGACCTCACACGGAACTGTCGGACACCCTCACCCGCCTCCCAAGGTGTCCGTCCGGACAGCACGGCTTCTGGACTGAGGGCTCCTGGTTTGTACTCATTTTGACTTAGGTAGAAGATACTTCTTTGAAAAGTCACTGCAACTTAAGTGAGTCGTCATAAAATGAATGTGGCCAAAGATGACCACACCGTGGTGCAGAGACTTAGTGGCTTCTCCTTTCTGTGTTTGTGTGTGCGTGCATTTGTGTGTGTGTGTGTGTGTGTGTGTGTGTGTGTGTGTGTGTGTTAGTGCCAGGGCTCAAACCCAAGGCCTTAAGTGCATGGTAGGCAAATACGCTGAAAACGAACCACTCTCATTAACATCTAGTGAGGTGCGTTGGAGGCACTGAGTTAAAGGCTTTCTCCACTGAAAAAGAAGGTTGACAAGTTTTAGAGAGGATTTAAAATCATTATTAGCAATCAAAGGGCACATTCTCCTCGACTCAGCGGAAGGGTTGACTTAGAAAAATGAACCTCCTTCTCACCATGGGATTGTGTGTGGTTTAGTGCCTTGCTAGTGCCTCCCTCAGTACAATTTCTTCTGCTCCTCCTGCCTTGTAAGGACTATGTGGTGGTGAGTGGAGAGGGGGTGATGCCCTGCATGGGCTCTTCCGTACTTAGTGAAGGAAGCAGTGCGGGAGGTACCAGCAAGGGAGACTTAGGCTTCTTCTGTGTGTGTGAGTGTGTGTGTGTGTGTGTGTGTGTGTGTGTGTGTGTTAGTGCTAGGGCTCAAACCCAAGGCCTTAAGTGCCTGCTAGGCAAGCACTCTTTCCCTGGGCTTATTTGGTGGCCTTTGAGGAGTTGGCTGAGAAGCCAGCAAAGCCAGCGTGGGCTGGCTTCCCACTGAGCTGCTTCCAGTGCCTGGTTGTCCTAATGATGTACCTGCGTGTCTCTTGGATTTTCTGTACCCTTAAATTTGTGTCTCACCCTGCATTTGATGGTACAGACTGGAATTGGTCCTGCAATTGGCACTTTGGTTTTGAACAAGTCACTCTTAAAGTCCCTACAGAATGGGGAGCGTATGCTCTCCAAATCAGTGAGCAGTTGTGAAGATTAAATCAGAGGCCAGCATGGTGGCGCACACCTGTGATCCTAGCACTCGGGAGGCTGAGGCAGGAGGATCATTGTGAGTTCAAAACCAGCCTGGGCTACAAAGTGAGCTCAAGGTGAGCCTGAACTGCATAGGGAGACTCTGTCTCAAAAAGACAAAAACAAACAAACAAAAAATAAATTAGAGACTGACAAACTGTGAACTGTGAGCCAAAAATGCCCCTTGCTCCTGTTTTTGCAAATTAAGTTGTATTGCAATGCACCACACCCACTGGATTGCGTATTGAGGAGGTTGCTTTTGAGTTCCACAGCAGGATTAATTGCTCACAACAGAGACTGTTCCACAAAGCCTAAGCTATTTACTGAGACGATTGGTCAGTCTTGGATTAAATAAGCATATGAAAAATAAGTGAATTATATTAAAATTAAAACATAAATTCAATTCACAAACATTTTTCTTGACTACTACCTTGAGACATTGGTTATACGAGTGTGAAGAAACAGATTAAAATCCCTACCTTTATAGAGCTTGCATTCCAAAGAGAAAGGACAGATAGTGAAGTTTTAAAGCAAGACAAAAATGTGAATGGAGGACAAAAGGAAGAGAAGAATTGTGTGTGTGTGTGTGTGTGCGCACACATGCGTGTGTGTGTAAGTGTGTGGGAGGTGAGCTGAGATTTTCATTGGTGTGATCAGGGACCCAGATGGAAAGAGTGGCAGATGTACAGTGTCCCAGAGAAGCTGATGAATGGAGCCTTGTGGGTGCATGAATGAGAACGCTCCAAGCAGAAGCAACAGCCCACACAATGGGATGCAAGCCTGAGTGGGGACAGGGTCTGCTGGACTGCTGAAGGACCATGTAGGAGGCCAGGACTCCTGAAGCAGTGTGAACAGTGGAGGTAGCAAGGAGATGCAGCTGGTGAGGAGCTGGACCTGG